>BRDA01001547.1:89573-122852 GCA_036984385.1 Crenuchus spilurus | reverse complement strand
GTGAGTGTTGTATGCATAGATTGTCTCACATTATGCAGAAAAAATAGCTCTGGATAGTACACATGACTATAACTCATATACAAAGTTGAGATAGCAGAGCCATGGACACCTTTATCAGCAAGCTGTTTCTTTTTTAAGAAAGGGGCTTTCCATGAATCAGGTGCTCTGTTGAGCTTTAGGAGTATTACCATTCATTTTTAACCAGTGACTGGTCTCCTATTACAATGTCACTGCTTTAAACAAGTACATTGTGTTCCATTAATATTCCATTATGAATGTTTGTCCCTAACATTTAGAGGACATTTGCATAACATTAGTCAAAGTTATGGGAACATTCTATTTATTCTAAAATTATTAGTCGCCTATTAAAAAATTAAATCACACATTAAAAATGAAAACAGCATATGATTATTAAGGCCTTTAAATTGTAGGTAATTTTTTTAATTATGGGTAAATTAAGACCTGCAGACATCCTGTAAATATGTTTTAAAAGTAATAAAATTTTTATTATATTGTTCTAGAAAGGGTAACCGTGTATAAACATGCCTGGCCAATATCTGATTGGTATCAGTGCTGATGCTGAACCAGGATATTGCTTCAGTTTATTACAGAATAAATAAAGCAAAAAAAAAAAAACTCTGAATAAAAAATGTGAGCAGAGAAAAGTGCACAGGCAAACTTCCATGGGAAAAGAAATTTATTTTGTCATATAAGCAATATCAGGTTTGAGTTGTTTTGTGGAACTCTGTGTCCATCATCTTTTGAATCATCAGCTGTGAGCTGAGAACGCTGTGGTGTGCATGGCAAAAAATCAGCATGGGAGTATTATAAACACAGGGAATCAGGCTTTGTGAGCATGTACACGCAACATAATACTGTGTATTGAGAAAAAAAACACATTAGAGCAGATAGAACTGCTCTTAAAACATAAAAAGTCATTCTGTAAAGGCAATGTTCATGATCATCCAGCAAAGCGTCGAGTAAAAATATGGCTGGATTAACCTGGGGTCATTAACATGGTGAATCAACATAAATGAATAAAAATAAAATTAAGAAATAACCCACACGCCAACTATATTAATGGAAAGAAGTGAGGCCTAACATGCCACAAAACTGACCACAACTCTAACCGGGCATCATCATCACTGCAACATATGCTACCAACAGTAGAGACGAGCTTTAGAAATTGGAGCAACCGTGACCTGCTAATAAGAACAGACTGGAAATAATAGGCAAAGCTTGAGGAACCCGGTACTTCAAGTAATAAAAAAGAATTCTCTGGAAAGCAGGAAACGGGAGGTTCTGTTAGTTTTAGAGGGATTTTTATGGGCATAGCCAAGCACAGAAATGGACGGATGAATTTTGTGCAATTTTAGTGAGAGTTTAAATGAAATATGTAAAACACCAGGGAGTCAGCTTCTCTCTCTGATTCATTCTTTTTCTCTCAGCTAAGCTCTTTTAGATGTGTTGGCAGACGAGTGAGTGAGTGATTACTGGGTTTTTAGCGTTTGGCCTGATCTACATCACACAATTACAGTCTTACCCTCCGCATACACTCGTGAAAATTAAAGTGCCAAAAAGGGTTGTTTGGAACGATGTCATGGAAGAATCAGTTTTGGTGTATTTTTTGTTGAAGAACCATTCTTGTAAATGAAACTGTCTAAGTGTGAACTGTCTTTTTAAAGTTTAAAAGACAATTCAGCAAATAAAATTCTAAGTTTTGAACATCTGCCATTTTAAAGTTTCTCCAATGACATCTAATTGCTGTCAATCAGTCAAGATACCTAAAGCTTCTGTAGGTTTACACTTGAACTACGACGCTTATTGAAACTCTCCACTAGACAGCATGGTGCTAACTGCATATCTTCAAACTGTAATGAGATTCATTGACTTGATTATGTGGATTCTGACACTATATGATTTACTATTATCTGTAAACATGGATACACAACATGAGCCTGTTTTCCCCATTTTTAAAGATTCTGCAAGCTAATTGCTGTATGTTAGCTTCATTGTTTAGCAACAATAACCTTGTAGCTCCAGTGTAAAGCTAAAAAGCTATCTAAGAAGATAACTAACACAACTTTAAAGAAGTTAACTCAGTGACTTAAAGCTGAGGACAGTTTACGTATGACCAAAATAGTGAGGGAGACTAGGCCTGGGCAATATCTTATTTTTTTTCTAATCAGAACATCAGAATAATCAATAATATTGCTGTAAAACACAGTATAGATTTTTTTTATGAATACATCTCGTGGTTCATATTGTTTTATGTTTAAACCCTCAACTGCTAGTTGGCAGTGTTTCAATCTATTTTCAGAAAATGGTCTCTTTCACTCCACTGTAAACAGTGTAAGGTGCACTGCTAACAATTTTCCTAAAATTAGATTGAAAAATCACAACATATTACCTTACAGTATCACAATATATTAATTTGTAACTGCTATATCGTATCACCCTGCTCTTATACACAGCAGTAGTTAGTAACCTCATTATCGCCTTTGAAACATCACGGCCAATATCTGATTATATCGCTGTATTGCCCAGACCTAGTGCTTACAGAAGTGAAGTGAAGGTTAGCTGGGTTGCTTTTATTATGGTGTAATTCTTTTTCCAAGAAGCTGTCTTGCAGGAACAGCTATGAAATGAGAAAATGAAGCTCACACACACCTTCTGATTTATCATTTACACACACACACACACACACACACACTGTGTGCCAAAAGCCCAGTATGATGTAATTACTCAAGTGAAGTCCAGATTAATTTGACCTGCATGCATTTAAAGGCACTGCCCTGTGACACAGTACAGTAATGGATGCGTGAGCTGATTTAAGGTTACCCCCAAACGTAATGAAATGCTATCATTTTAATAAGGGTAAAAATCCTAAGTGCTGGTTACAAATGAGCAGCCTCTGAAGTCACTGCTCGTGGTCAGGTGATGTGTTCCTCTGCATGTTCCTCAAAGTTCTGCAATGAACCTGGCTGAGCTTCAGTTTAGACAATCAATGGCTTTGACTGAGAGATAATATAAGAAAGGAAAAACACAAACAGAGCAGAAAACGAGAGAAAATAACAATATGATGTCTGGCACTTTGGGCATGCTCGGCTATTTTGCATCCTCCTCTCAACGAGTGCTGAAATTTTAGCTAATAGAAGCAAATAAATGAAAGAAAAATGCTAGAAATGATACAAAATGTGATTTAAAAAGAACTATTTACAAAAACACAATTACAAAATGTATTTCTTAAACAGGGCTCAGGTAAAATTAAGTTCTTTTTATTTTTATCCACATATTTACACGGCCTTTCATTATCTCTTCCTGTTGGACTCTAAATAACGTTACAGTGAAGGATCACTAACTAAGAGGAGAAGCTGTGGAAATGAAGATGCTGACCTCCACTGGATGTAAATACTCAGTAAAAACAGTCAACAGTTTTACTGTGTGATAAAATTCACTCTGTTCTCCTCCAGGCCCAACCTGAACTGACCTCTTCATCATCACTAAAGCACAAGCAGCTGTTTGAACAGCTCAAACTATGTGCCCGACTTTAATTTGAATTTATTCTCCATTTCAAACACAGTGTAACCTTCAACCACTGCAGATGATCATGATTCAGCTGAAAGAAAAACCGAGCAGAAAGAAAGAGTGAAGGTGTGTTTTAAATGATCAAAGGGAGGAGAAACATGTTAGCTTGGTCGCTCAGAAACCAGACGAGACGGTCAAATCCAGGGAGAAGAGAAAGAAAACGTTGGCAAGGAAGAACATCGGCAATATAATGTGATTTTTATCGCAGTAGCTGTCAAGCTTGGACGAAATTAAAATGATTACATCGGATAGTTTGTCACTCTAAGTACTGTGCTCTTACACTTAAAGGGGTTAAGAACGATTAGCAGATAACGAGCCTCAGATAACGTCCCATATTTTTCCATTTCTGCTCAATCTGTGTTACTAATATTCCTCTGTGCCAGTTTTACACCCCACACTTCTTCAAGCTGTGCTTTTTAAACCTTTTTTTATTGAATTTGACTGATCTGGGTTATTTTTACTCACTAAGTCTTTCTATGGCACTGCACTGACCTAACTGACCATGTTTGCTCTGCTAAAACACTTATAGATCTCCAGCTTTACAGGTTAGGCTCAACTTTAGCATGCTAATTAGCATTCGGCATGCTAACCGCAACATTTTGGGGTGGAAAAATGTCCTGCTGGTTTGTTGTTGAAAAGCTAATTCATAGCATCCATTAACACTTCCACACGCCGGAGCGTTCTGGTCTATCATTAGTTCTGCAGCGAGCAGCCAGTCGGCTGCGGCCTGCCTCGACATGTGCACAGGAACGGCTTCTGAAACACAAGCTGAGTCATAAATACTGAGGCCAGCGAGGCCGACTCTGCTAATGAACACAAAAGTGAAAGCAGCGATTGGAAATGTGTACAGAGATATGATCACCAACTATACGCAAAAGGACAACTGGATCCAAAATGAACGTCTACTATACATGTTACAGTGGTGGCAGCGATAAAGAAATGTTCACTTAAAGCATGAAAAACAAAAAGCCTAAAAACAAATCAATACTTTTCTGGAAGGAACAAAAAAGGAGCAAGTTTACCATCAAAAATAGTAAGGCAGATATCACTGTATGATTTCCATTATCAGTCACCTCCTTGTGCCCTGTTACCTGAGCATTAAAAAGGCTCCATAATCAACCGGGAGTATTCAGCCGGCCCGGGAAAAACAGGATCGGCTTTAATTTAATTTAAAAAAGGGTCGTGTTCATCGTGCGGCTTCTGCCTGCTTTTGTTTCCCGCTTCCTTTTTTCCCCGCCGTTCTGAATCATGAAACGTGAGTTGCTCGGAACATGAGGGAGAAGGAACGAGGCGGAAAAGAGGCCTTCGGCCTAAAGAACGAGAACAGTTCTCATTTCTGTTCCGTTTCCTTTACGAAGCCTCGCAATGTCAGAGGTGAACGTAGTAAAAGTGTCGGCTCACAAAGAGGTCCTCTAATGGAAAAGTGGCGCTTTTGTTCACTTCTGCTTCTTCCTCCAGCATCACACCTTGTAATAGATGTTGGCCGGGCTCTGCGGAGGCATTTCCTGGACAATGTAGACGGGATGGCCGTAATCTCCGCTAACTTTCTCGTAATGTGGGCAGTAGTTGTTTTCTGTTCGTAACGGGATGATGATGTCACTGGGCTCTGAGCCGCCACTCGTTATTTTGGGACTGGCCAGTGTGCTGAGGGACAGAGCAGCCGGACGAGGCTGAGAAGGCTTCCGGGAACGCTTTCGAACTTTAATCAGCAGGATGACGAGGAAGATGATGAGGATGAGGAAAATGACGCAGCCAGCGGCGATGGCCGAAAACACAGCGATTTTAGAGCCGAGAATTCCCTCCACGCTGTCATTCCTGTTCTGGTTGAAGGTATCTGTGGAAAGCACAAAAAAAAAACAACAACTTTAGATCTGGCCACAGGTACAGTGATAGTCAAATCAAAATGGCACAGTTGAAAAGCTGGTAATCCATATTTAATCAAATAAAACACATTAAATGGGCCCACAGAACTGTTGATGGATCAGAAACCCCCAGAACATCAAGATCAAAGATTTGATATACAGTACCACATCAAAAGATTAGAACATCATGAAAACGTTTTTGTGAAAATGTTCAGAATTTAATTCAAAAAGTAAACTGTCAAATTTTGTATTCATTAAATGTAAAGTGACATATCAAGCATTTTTTTACTGTTGATCAGTATGACTTTCAAAATCCAAAATCTAGATAAAATCTCATATTATTAGAATATTGAGTAAATTACTGTTCAAATAGTATCAACATTAAAACAAAAGGTATAAACATGTCAAGTTGTCTGTAATGAATATAAAAAATATAACAGTTCACCTTTTGTATTACATTAGCAACACAAATGAACTTTTATATAATATAAATTTTTTGGAGATGAACTAGTACAGAATTAATTATAACCCATAAAAGATCAAATCTAAATGAAAGTTCATAATTCATAAAAATACTACATAGTCAACTACAGTACATGATTGATCATTTAATCACTTTTATGTTGATTCTAAAATACTTCTGAAACACTTTTTAGTGTCCATCCATCAATCCATTATCCCACCCGCTTAATCCTTATCAGGGTCTTGGTTGTGTCTTAGTTTATAATATTAAAATCTACATTATATCAAATGAATTACATCAAGTGATTTTTGACACTGAGCTGTAATGTCTACAATTTTCAACCACTGGGTTTTTGGGTCCATTTGAGTTTATCTTAATAGGGATGCATAACATATGAGTGGCCGATATATTATTTGCTGATGAATAGAAAATTTTATTTACTGCTAACAACCCTATGAAATTACGAACTGATCATTTTTGTGTCCTATTTTTTGCTTGTAGGACTTTTAACAGTGCCCTCTGCTGGTCACTTTGAGATTTGTTATAATGGCTGCTGTTTGCCTTACATTACATTATTTACATGAATATAGTCAGCTTAAATGATCAATATAATAGTAGCATCAGTCATAATCACTTGTTAATTATTTCTTATCACGTCAAGCCTGAAAAAATTCCATATAGCTGCATCTCTGTGTTTATAAATAACAGTATATCAAGCAGTACCAGAAACCACATAATTAAGATTATTTGAGATTACTGAACATCTCAGCACAGTCTGAGTGTGAGATGTTATGTATGCAGTAGCACCATGCTAATTAATGCTAATAGGTTTCTATTATTAGTTAGTGTAAAAGAAGCAAACAAAAAAAAGAAATAAAAGAATCCATGCGTCTCAATCACGTTTAGGAAATGTGTTAATTTGAACCAAACTACACTGTTATATGTAAGAAAAGTGTTAATAATGGAGTCTTAGCATGTAAACACTGAACACTGAAGGCATCAGTCAGACAGGATTCAATGCATTTTATATTTGGATGAAAATTCATTTTTTATTATTCTTCTGATGGAAACAATATGCCCTGCACAGTGTAACTTGATTAGTGGTGAGAAAAAGACATAGAAAAGTAATCCAATACACAGCGATGGATTAGGCGATGGACCCCTGCACTGAGACACATTCGTCTTTTTTTTTTTTTTGCAAGGCAGAAAAAAACACTGAAATATGGTAAAATCCTGATGCTGTGGGAATGAGGCAAAAGGGGGCTTTTTGCACATCTGATTTTGTTTTATCCTTTCATTGGCCGGCGTCCTGGGTGGACACGGCCTCACAAAAAAAATGGCAGCTCTGGTGACTGAAATCCGAGGAGAGAAAAAATCTGTTTTTTATACACTCAAAGTGCAGATGCCAGAAATTCCCTTCACCTCAGTCCAACCCTGCTGACTGACTTTAATGGCTATGGACGGCTCTATCTCTGTCTCTATCGCCTTCAGAATGCACTTAAAAACTTGAGAGAGAGGACATCCCATAATGCCTCCTCTCAGAGTCCTCAGAATGAACAATAGGACAGAATTTCTGCTTAAATAATAAGCCTCATCACATCTGTCTCTCTATCTATTTCTCTCTCTCTCTCTCTCTCTCTCTCTCTCACTCTCTCTCTCTCTCTCCATCTATCCATCTATCTATCTATCTATCTATCTATCTATCTATCTATCTATCTATCTATCTGTCTGTCTGTCTGTCTGTCTGTCTGTCTGTCTGTCAGTCTGTCTGTCTGTCTGTCTGTCTGTCTATCTATCAATTTCTCTTTTTGTCTATCTATCTGTCTGTCTGTCTGTCTGTCTGGCTCCTTTCTTAAGTAGACATCTAAAGCTTCTGAAAGCTACCTCACAAAGTTATTATATGAAATGATTAGGAAGACACTGAATTCCACAGGGATACATTACAAAGCAAAATTGTCCACAAGTATATATAAATATATTCTGATTTATCACTTTCCATCATCACCATTACATATAAACATTCAGAAGACAGGTGTACGTTCACTGGAGTGAATAAAACATATATATAAATTTGTGTTTGAGAACATTGGTTTGGTTCCTAACACCACCATTGTAAAGAAACCTGAGTCACTCTGAATGACCTTGTTTACATGTCAGAGACTAAATTAGGCAGAAATGCAAAACCAACTAGTGGATTCCCCTTTAATAGTGTGTGTAATGTGCTGAAAAGGCTGTACCACTGTTTGCAGACTCCTGAGGACTGTCCAGGTCAGTGCTGGCAGGGTTAGAGCTGGCGTTTGGTTCCGGTATTGGCGATTCAGTCTGCTCTGAATCCGGCACAGCCGTGTTGGGGTCTGCGAGGGAGATAAACAGAACAACAACAAAAGCTCAATAAAATATGCATCCCACACACTTTGGTTTTGGACTGTGAACAAAGCCAGATATTAAAATTTCTATCAAAATCTCATTTGCTGCCTTTGTTAGAGCGCAGAGTGAAATCAATAAACTGCGGTTATTAAATATTTCCCTCTGTGAGCTACCTTTATCCCTCCATCATTCTTAAAAAATGCTCTCGTTTAAAGGCATAAGAGTGAGAAACACGTATCGTGTGTACTGTTTACCAAAACATGCCATAGGTAGCGAATCTAATACACATAATAGGATTTATCTCAAATTACGACAGCTCGTATGACTAAGTAGGCTCATTACGGAACACAATATGAAATATCAGAGTGGGGCTTAATGAGAGTTTTCTGCCCAAGGCACAGTCTTTTAAATAAGCCCACTGGCTGCGGCTCCTTGGGAAGCAACGCTGGACTGTTTAAACGCAGGCTTACCCACGTCTGTGAAATGCATCACAATTACGGCGCTATCATAAGAGTTATTTCATATCTAAATACGACCCTCCCCTTGAACAAACATGCGGTGGAATGCGCTTTCTGCACGCGCCAATTAATCTCCTCCAGTGCAGAGGAACCAAGGAAAACGCAGCATGTTTCGCCAACACGCTCAGGCCTGGCAGAATGGGGTTAACATGGTTATATATTAACTTTTTATTGTTATTCATTATTCATGCTGTTAAAAGGCCATAATATGTCTTATTTATTGCAGTGGTGGAGAGTGTGTCTGGGAGAAGCACATGCTGCGCTGTTGGAGGAAAGCAAGGTTACGTCGGGATCCGAACAGGACGTTAGTTTTACCAGCTGTGCTTGTAGCAACTTCAACCCTGTGCCAAAACAGCAGCCTTTTCTGCCTTTGAATTTACCCTCCACTCTTAATGTGTTCATGTAAAGAGTCGATGCATGAATTTATATTTATTTTTGCCTCATAAACTACCATTTGTAACTATAAAATACATAAATAGGAATATCTCACACTTCATAGGCCTTTAATAGTTACTATGGCCAATGTGTAAGAATAATTGGGCTGATTTCTGAGCCTGATTCTTTCCTCTTGACAATCGCCAGAGCTGACCTACTTTTAATGCTGATCTTAAACGACTATCTTCACAGATGATCCTGCAGTTTAGGTTGTCTACAGTCCAAGCTAAACCTTTCTGATCTTCTCTCAGTTCTGATTTTGAAATGCAAACACTAATATTAAGTAATCTATACTGTCGTTTGTTGGATCTAAAGTCAGGAGATCTCCAGTTCTCCAGGCCATACCCAAGTTTGTGAAAATAATCTAAAAGCATTACATAAAATTTCTGCGAATGTTAGGCTCAAACAGTCTCATTAACATTCATTTTAACATTGATTAACCTCTTAAACTGTGATTTTATTCTACCTTACACTGGTAGAATAAAAGGTACAGCACAGGTCCAATATAAATGTCCCCTTAAAGGTCCAGCATGGTTATCAAGGTCCAATAGTGTATTGCAACGGTTCTACATGAACCAGGAGAAAGGAGCAGATTTGTATCAGTGACTGAACTTAAAAACAAAAAAAAGAAGAAGAAGAAGAAAAAAAAAAACAGTAATATAAATGAAAAAGTCTGGAGTCAGGACAGGGTGAGTGCAGTCAGCACAACTTCAAATACATTCATCACAGCACAATCTGATAATGTTATGTTCACTTAAACAAACTTGAACAGACCAAAGATGTAGCCTTGAGGAACACCATCCAGTGACTCTAAACTTTCTCTTGAGACCGCAAGTAACTACTAGAGGTGGAAATATCAGTACACTATGAGTGTAGTAATATGTCTTGTGATTACTGATTCCCCAAAACAAAGGATTAATCAATACCATTAGACTTTTCAATCCCAACAGAAACAAGTAGTGTAAGGATGAACTGCTGGCAGTTTTACTACAGATAAATATAAAAAATCACAGCAGAAAACCTTCCATACAGTATCACAATATATCATAACTCATGTACCATCATAAATATCATATCGACAGACTCTTACTAATACACAGCTCTAGTAACTACATAGAAAGCAATGGCTTGTTTTGAGATGTTCTTCACATTTTTAACATCAGATTTTAAAAACCCTGTAGAATGGGTCAGGTACGAGGTAAGACAGGGTTAAAGTGACTTTGAGGTTTTTCTTAAGCTGTGTTTCCGGTGAGCAGCAGGTGGGAAGGAGGGGGCAGTGGGGGTCATGGGCCAGTCAAACAGAGATAATTGTTATCCCAGCTTGATGAACCCTCAGTGTACTATCAGATATCTTCTCCACCCCTTCTTGCTCTTCTTATCTTTGGTCCCTGGTGGCTCTGGTGCGTCTGGATGGTGTGTCTGTTTTACTCTGCTCTTTCCATTGTGGTTCGTTTCCTCTGGGGTGTCCTCAGCTTCCCCCTGGCCGAAAGGAAAATGCTCCAGAAGCACGGCTAGCGACTAGCGCCCGGCAGCTAATGCTGATGCTCTGCTTCTTCCGGCCCATGATGCAGCCAGCTCAGAGCCTGCTGGGTATTACAGGGAGGGTCTGCTTTTCACATATTCCATTTGGCTCCGGCCATAAAGATGGAAACACACATTTGATTCTTTTTTCTTTCTTTCCATCTCATCTCTTCCTCTCCTCTAAATATTCATAGCCTGGTAGCCACTCGGGCTTTGGGTGAGCGGAGAGGACTTGTCGTATTTTCGGCTATCTATAATACATACAGAGACGAGTGCAATCAGACACACGCGACCGCGTCATGGCTTCAGTGAGCAAATGTCCGTAAGTCTGAGTGGAGGCCGCGGCCTTGTCCTGCACACTCGGCACATTTAGCTACATTCACATTACAAGCCTCATCGCTGAATTTAGATTTTTCACTCATGGACTGGCTCTTTCTGGCTTGTCAGTTCATATCTATGTGTTTAAAAGAGCCCAGGCATCATATTTTAATAATTTTAATCATTTAATTCCTGCTATGAGATAGAACGCGTAACAAAAAATGTTGAAGTATAAGTTCTAGGCAAACCGTTCCTTTTAGGGACAGTTTCTGGGAACTCCAGCAACAGCGTCAGAGTGAGAGAATGATGTTTCTAACAGACATAGTCAGCATGGCATCAAGAGGAGAGGAAGCTGTGGTCCCACTAATCTCTCCAACTCATTATAAAGACTGAGACAGAGAGAGAGAGAGAGAGAGAGAGAGAGAGAGAGAGAGAGAGAGAGAGAGAGAGAGAGAGAGAGAGAGAGAGAAGGGGATATGAAAATGAGAGAGAGAAAGAGAGAGAGAGAGAGAGAGAGAGAGAGACAGAAAGAGACAGAAAGAGACATAGAGAGAGAGGGGGATATGAAAATGAGAGAGAGAGAGAGAGAGAGAGAGAGAGAGAGAGAGAGAGAGAGAGAGAGAGACAGATGAGACAGAAATTCACAGAGAGAGAGTGAGAGAGAGACAAAAAAGTGATGGTGACCGAGACAACGAGGCAGAGAAAGAAGAAGAGAGAGTGAGATGGAGACAGAAAGGTGCTTTGATGGAAAGAGAGAGACATACAGAAAGAGAGATACAGATTTGTGTATGTACATATATACATGAGAGAGAGAGATGCAGACAGAGAGAGAGAGAGAGGGAGATATATAGTCAGAAAGAAAGAGACAGAGGCAGAGAGAGACGAAGAGAGAGAGACAAGGAGATGGAGACAGAAAGAGAGACAGAGCCACAGAAAGAGGAAGGGATATAGAGAGGAAACTAAGATGTAGAGAGATAGAGAGAGAGACAGAGAGAGACTCTAAACACGGGTTGTGAATTATTCATGATAATATCTGCGTGTATGTTGTCAAAAGCACAGTATGATTAAAGAGCTTCATTGTAAACAAGTCAAGCATTAAAGTTTCCTCAAGGGATTATAAATAGCCGTTTTATGCCTTAAAGCCGACATTTTTGCGGGAGTGAAGTCACAGGGCTGCTTTACATACGCAGGACGGGGCTGTCTTATAGTCGCACTGTAAATTCCTCAGCCCGGGGAGACGCAGTTTATGGACAGAGCCTCGTTAAAGCCCTTCCTTACACTGAGGTCACGGCTACTCATCTAAAAAACTTTCATTATCACTCATCCGTTCAGGGGGCCCCGGCCGGCTCTCACTCAGCCATGCCGTCTGCACCGCATATTTCTGTTTGTAGATTTCCACACCAGCTCACAAACACGCAATTAACACACTCTGGTATGCAGATGTTTCTCCTGCACGGCATCTCGGAAAGAAAAAAATGATCTTAATGTAGTTTAAATATAATATTAATATTCCTCGTTCCATACTCTTGTTATTAGAATATTGCTACATTTGCTAGTTTCATGTCATTCTGTGTAGTGATAAGAGTTTCATTCATTGGCAAAGCTTATTTTAAGAAATAATGCACATTTTCTTACTTTAAGAAGTCATTCAGAAGTGTTTGTGTATTTAAATATATAATGCAAAAAGTTTTTCTTATTTTACAAAATAATGCTAAAATTGCTAATGTAGGAAATAATGCAGACCATTTACTTTATTTTGCCAAATATTTTCTTATTTTAAGTTTCAAATTTAGCTTATTTGCAGATATAATGCAGAAATGTTTGCAACTTAAAAATGATGAAGAAAATTGTGCTTATTTTGCAAAACAGTGCAGAGAATGTGCTTGTTTTAAGACATAATGTTGAAAATGTTCCTGTTATAGAAATAATTCTGAACTTTTTATTTCAAGAAAATGTATACAAAATAAAGTTATCTATTTAAAAATGATTTAAATTGTGTAGAAATAGTTTCATGAATCTTATAATTACATTAAAGATTCACCTACCAAAATTTAGTTAACTGTACAATGCCAGCTGCTCATATTGAATGAAATGAGTTTTTATGTAGAGCTTTCCACTTTCTCCACTTCCTGTTTTACTCCTAAAAGAAAAGTTTTCATTGTTCTTAATCTACTGCTGAAGCTCAGGCATTAGCAGAAGTGACTGCATTCAAATTCACTGCTATTATCATCCAAATGGCACTTTTCATAATAAATATTTTTCTCAGAGCAGATGAGGTTGCCAAAACTGTGCTTGGATTCAAATTTATATTTATGTTCATTATTTTTGTTCCCTTGGCAACAGTGTAACAAATTAAAACTTAAAATGTAGCCTCTTTTTTACTACAAGTGTCCTTACACGACCAGAAATTTAAATTACTGCTCATCAAGCACTGGCTCACTGACCTTGTCCAACCTTCATGATGACCTTCATGGAGCGACTCTTGCACACCCCTCCTTCTCGGTTCTCCAAACCTTCCAGAGAGCCATTAGATGTGGCTAAAGAAAGACAAAACATGAGAAAACATCAAAAACGTGGGTTTGAAAGCTACAGCATGAAACACACACACACACACACACACACACACACACACACACATATATATGGCAAGCTTAATGACATTTCTCTTTGTCGAGCTCTCAAACATCACCTTGGGCTGTTTGGACATTCAAAATAGCATCACGTTCCTGAGTGTGTGAAGGATTTATAGAGACATTTTCTGTAATTTATCAAAAGCATTTCACTGATATTTATATAAATCACTGCTTCAATATTATCATGTAAATGGACCGCATGTGGGCAGTGTAAGGCATCCTTATGAGCATTTTTCAGCATTAGCACAGTTGTTAAAGGGCAGCATTGCTAACGTAGCTCTGCACTAACTGGGCAGAACTCTATCTCTATCATTAGGGTCACCATTCAAAAGAAAAAAAAGGCTGGTGTAAAATAACACCAGTCAGTGTTTATCTCGGTGAATACTTTGTGCCTGTAAGAGTTATGGGGCAGAGCTGGGGGCCTGCGAGCTCAGCTTTCGCTTTCTGCCCGGGCTGTAATTAGGGGGCTGCTGGCTGCCCAGGACCACAGCATTTTACTTTCAGGGCTTTTAGTATAGGAGCTTGTCCTCCATGTTAGCATTGCCTAAAAGGAAGGGGGAGAGGGAGGAGATGGACCCTGTTTATACGCCGTCACGTCTCACTTCACAGAGATGAAGTCACCGGCTCTGGCAGGCAGGCACAATCATGGGTTTATTCAGCACTGGAGAAAGAACATTAGTGAAGCCGGAGCTGTGGGACATGGAGGAGGTTCTGTCCAGTCTGGTGCTGAAGTCTTAGATAAGATGAAGAGTATGTGGACAGCGGTGGTCCTGTGGTGATTTTAAATGATGTCGAGGTTCAGTCTGTAACTGTAAGTCAATGTGAGCCTATGAGAGGTTTCTGATAGGTACCACATACTCTGGAGGAAGGTCAGAATTTATGGCCAACACTTTGATAAAGGAACTCGACCAGCAAACATATTTATCTATTAGTTTCATTTAGAGCAGTCAGGATATCACAGTTAATAAACTAGTGATCAGTTAAGTCTCTTAGCCAGTTAACTGGGCTGACAATGAATTGTGTTTAGAAAAATAACTTTTGGTTTATTATTTTTAAACAATTGTTTAAAAACAAATGTCACATTTTAGGCACATCTGCAGGCAGCCTTCAGTGTGGCTTCTCTGGAACAATGATATAGCTCCCAATAGTGTCAATTTCACCATCAATAGGTACTGTGATACAATAGCAAACAAACAAGATAACATTTCCTGACATAAAATGGTAAGACATAATACATTAGTCTAATATTTGATCACGATTAATAACATTATTAACATTAACTAATTACTGCATGTGTAATTAGAAGAATTCTGGTCTTTAAGTGAAATGTGTTCAGAGTTAAGAAACCAGCTAAACTAGCTTACATGACTAAAAAAACACGTCTGTTTAGCTGAAGCAGAGAATGATGACAGGACTGATAAACTTATCTAATCTTAATTCATTTTTATATTTTATCAAATGCAAGAAAAAACTACTTGACACTGGGCAACATATATCAGCCCTGTTCTCTAAAAATATGTTATTCTATATTGACTGATCACTACAATTAATATTATTATTATTTATTATTATTATTATTTATTTATTTATATTATTATTAGCAGCAGTACTAGTAATATTATAACAAACTAGAAGTAGAACTGAACTAGAACTAAACAGCCATACTGAAACTCGCTCAATCCTCATCTAGATCTTAATGAAGGTCTCACACACTAGTGGATGTGGTTTAGGACACAATATAACTTCCTGTCGACTATAAAAATGAATAAAAAACACCTCACCACTACAGACAAACACATCAGACAGCAGCAGGGCTGGTGGAATCTCTGATTACTCCATATTTATAATGTTCATCATCACTAAAACTAATTTTAGATCAGCACTTGATCTGTTTTGAGTCGGTGGACTTTAGCAAATGCAAAAATGTCTGTCTGGATCAGGCTGTTGATTCTAACCAACATCACATTCTCAGAATCTTTCTTTGGGTTTATTCTGGTTTTCTATAGAGTTCATGTAGAAATACACACATTTTCAAAACTCCTTTACATTTTACACAGTACTGTTTTCTCTGCTGCAGGAGTTATTCCGTCTCACACCAGCTCTCCAACCACCCCACCCCCTCTCTTTTCATCTTTCCCTCACTCCTTTCCTCCCTCTCTCTCTTTCACCGCCGGCTAAGGCCCTGTCGACTTCATTTACTCGTCAAGCTCCAAAATGACATAAGTAACCATTCGGAGCGACGGTCATCTAATTAGATCTTGGCCCAAGACTGAAAGGTTCTGTGCTGCCGCAGAACAATGGCGACCCGTGAGAAAACGAAGCGCCGTTCAGACAGGTAGCTCCCTCCCTTGCCTCGGGGCTGAAGCTATCAGACACTTGTTAACCTCATGGTACCTTCTTTCCACCTTTTTTTCTCCCTCCTTCGCCAGCCACCGGAGTCCACGCTCGAAGGTTTTAACTTTCAAGAGCAAGGTTATAGAAAAAGAGACGCTTTGAAGATCAGGATGAAATGTCCTTGGCTAATCTGTCTTCTACACTGTCATGCTCAGAGTTTTTATTTCTAGGGACGTTAACTCTTCGCCTCTTAATGCCGTCATCTATAAATATCCACCCACGTCCACTCTGCTCTAATGAAGATTCGTCTGAGCTTTCTGATGAGAGGAACTACACACACTGTCTTCCATTTAGCACAATTAATTGCATCCTAATAAAAAAAAAAACTAGTTAATTACTCTTACAGAAAAATAAAGCATAATAAGCTTGCTTAGCTGTCTAGTACAGAACACACGTCTTCATGCCTTCAGTAAAAACTTGCACTTGGTTCGCTGGAAATAAACTAAAATACTATTTGGATATATCAGCGCTATGTGAATTGTCATTTTGGGAAACATTGCATCATATCCTGTTTCTTAAGTCTACATTTAACATCTACAACATATGATCTTTTGTGAAACTGTATCAGTTCTAAAAACACAGTATTGACTTTTTATTAGTTTACATGTAAAGATTGGTGGTTCATTTTGTGTTGTGTTAAAACCCCTGACCACTAGATGGCAGTGTTGTAATCAATCTTCAGTCATTAGGTTCTTCTTCAACAGAAACAAGTAGTGTGAAGATGCACAATCAACAGTTTTCCTATAATACGTGCAGTACTGCGAAATATCACAATATACTGTATTATAATATAGAATCTTCCATCACGCCCTGTTGTAGACAGAAATGCTCCAAACCTGACATCTATTTATCATCTGAGCTTGTTAAAGAGTTATAACATATTATGAATATTGCTACATGTGAGCTAACACTACTTCACACTTAATTGACATCACACTGGCTGGCTCATTAAAATAACCCAACACATTTATCAAATGTGCTGATTAAAGTATGCTGGAAGTAGTAGCTGCAGTTTGAGTAACTGAACTATAATTGTGTTAAAGTGTGTTTAATAGTACACTTACATTCATGCTGGATTTTTAGCTGCGTACAAACAGAATGACATGCAGTTTGAGTGGAGAGTTTTGGTTTTAGTGACATTACAAAAACATCTGTCCATCATGTTGCACTTAATTCTTGTAAGAATTACGATGAGTCCCCTACCCGTTAACCGCACAGGGCATTCCACTATCTTAGGACAGGGCACCAAGCCATTACTGGGCACACACTCCAGGACAATTTAGAGTACTCAATTCACCTGACCTCCATGTTTTTGGACTGTGGGAGGTGCCCGGAGGAAACCCACACCGATACAGGGAGAAAATAGAACCCCCCCCCCCCCAGCGACTCAAACCCACGACCTCCATGCTGAGAGGCGAGTGTACTAACCACCAAGCCATCTTGCAGCCCAGTCATCACAAAAACAATGAGAATGAAAACTAGCTGTTTTTTGCAGTTTGGTTCCCATATATGACCTGTATGGGGAGTGAAAGGCTCATTTCCCTATTTTAGGCATGTTTACACTTTTTTACATGAAAACAATGAGGGAATATACCTTTCGCAGGAAAATGTGCCTTTTAAAACATGTATTATAACGGAATTCTTTGTATTGATTTTGATGGATGGCTGTAACTTAAGTCATATTGGTAGATAGTGACAGTAAATATTTTTATAACACAATTCATACACACATTTAAAGAGTGAAAATAAGAATGACATGAAATGTCAAATATATTAGAGTTAAAAGAGATTCATATGACTAGAGAGTGTAAACTGGGAGATGTCAGAAGTTGATAAAGGTTTAGAGATGTTTGCTCTATGTGGAGATATTTGGTGTGTAAATCTGTAATTAACAGAGGTCTGCTGTACCGTGTGAATATGTTATTATGTCCTGTGGCAAACATACCACATCCAAATAGTATTTAAGTCCAGTCCTAAACAAAAAATAAACCAGTTTATATCCTGAGAGTGGAATTTAGCCCAAGATCAGGCTTAATCTTCCAAAGCTGGGACTGAAAAGTCAACAGCAGTGTTATGAGAACCATGGCCTGCAGTCTGAGCTGGGCTTTTACAGTAGTCGGTCACTCACTGTTTGATGGTCCCTCTTGGTGTGCCATGTCAAGTTCCAAATGTTTTGCTTTCAATTCTCTCTGAGGCACTTCACCGGTCTGTAACATACATCTGTAACTGGACCACTTTCCTCCTGCCTTACGGCTCCTACTTTATGTCCATAATTTCTGGACACGATGGCCGGGGATTCACGTGCCATGTTTTGGAAACAGGAAGCCGGGGATTTGGTGTTTCCTGTATTTACAATAGGGACAGGAGCTCAGGAGAGAGAAAGGAAGCTTTGACGCGCTACCTGCACACACTCAGGACTCTCTCAGGCATCTTAAATCTAGTCAAATAGCTCATATTCCTCATGATGAACTCATCTTTAGTTGAAATTGAAGTTTAGTTTATTCTTTTGGTAGTTCTCTGAAATATAAAGGATAAACATAATTTATTATATTTAAACCAGTGAACAAATTGAAGAAAAACACTGAATAATCATATAATATTAAAATACATATTAAATAATGTGCTGCTTCGTTGTGAACAATTCAGAATTTTCTATATTTTTGCTTAAATATGACGTATAAAACATGATGCATTTCACATGAGTCAGAAAAGTAGAGAAAGAGAACCCAATTAAGCAAATGACAAATAAAAACATACTTCTGCATGTATTTATTGAGGAAAATAATCCAATGTTCCAAATCTGTGTGTTAACCTCTAGGATTAGCTGTTAATTTTAACAGGTAAATTTAATGTCTTTAATCAGGAGGGTTGACAGTCAGATGCAGGTGTAAAAGAAAATATCCATACAGTTAAGTATCACAATATTATGTTTTGTGAAACTGTATTGATTCTAAAAAAATGAACAGTTTACATGTTCAGATTAGTTAATTTTGTGTTGTGTTTAAACCCCAGATTTAATGAAAACCCCATTGTCTTCCCTTAAATGGTAAATCGGTATATATGAAATGGTAAAACATATATAAAACATAGGTAACTACATGGGTAACATATCGTCCCCTAGACTTCCTATAGAGTATTTCAGTCTGTCAGAATGCCTGGGTGGATCATACAAACATTATAGAACATTAAAGGGCACTTTTTAAAATAAACAATGTTATATTGCCCCCTACACATCCTGTAGAGTTAGACAGTCTGTCAGAATGACTGTATGACTCATATGAACATTATAGAGCACTTTTTAAATTAAACAATACAAGTCATATTGCCCCCTACATTTCCTGTAGTGTATTACAATCGGCCAGAATAACTGTGTGGATCATATGATCATTATAGAACATTATAAAGCACTTTATAAATAAAACATTATACGTCATATCACCCCCTACACTTTCTGTAGTATGGATCACATGAACATGTGCACATTTTTTCATCATAATAAAAATCCACATCATCAAGTTTTCATCGTCATTGTCGTTTGCTAAACATTCTGTGTGGGTGGCTGTAGATGCATTTTTAATGCCTTTCTCCTCCCATCTAAAATAAGAGCTCAGACTCTTTGATGTTTTCTATGAGAGAAAACCAAGACAGCTCTGTTTTGCCCAACAAGTGTCAAATGTTGCTGAGGAAAGAGGTAAATGCTCTGGATGTACACTGACAGGAGCTACAGGAGAGATCAGGTGCCAAGCTTGAAGAGGGTGGATAAGACTTGAGAAAAATGTCAACTAGGACAAAGGCCTAAAAGAGCTGGAGGTGGAAGTCTGCAACCTGGGCTCACCCACACATAGCTCATGGATTATTAATGTCCTGCCCGGCACTGGAGACGCATAATAAACAGCAAATGATTCATGGTGAAGACAGTGAATTTATTCCAAGGGGTCACCTGAGTGACCTAATTTTCCCAGACAACAGGGTAAATATAGAAACGAGGCTGGCTCGCTGGTGGGGCCTTTCTTCAATATTTCCCATTCATTCCCAATGGGGGCTTTCCATTCTCCCCTCCAACCAAGTCATTTGAATCAGGTAATGAAACAAAATGCAGGGGTTGAATAATTTCAGAGATGGCAGGCCAATTTGTTTGATGACATAATGTGGTGCCAGAGAAAATGGAGAAAAGGGCACTATATGCATATATTTAAAAGGCTGGTTTACTGAAAGCTTGTAATTTCAGCAAATTCACCCGTGTGATGTGAAGTAAATGTGGTGTTTAAGAATTGATTTACCGGTACAAGAAAATCACTGACAGAGCTTTATTTCTTTCACAAATGAGCTTTATTTGTGGCCTAATAATGAATTTAAAAGGTAATGTCTATACAATGTAAAACATTATATGTTGAAATTGGTCAATATAGCTATTATTTCTTATTAGGAGGTCATGGCATGATTACTGAAACAATCTCTAAAGCCCTATTCGGATTGGGTTAAATTTATATGGGGTTCTGGGATAATTTCTTCTTTTACGGGAGCCTCTTTCACAGTTTATTTATGAGTGGATACAACATGCCTGTGCGTTCCCCCCTAATGTTCAGACAAAAATAGAGAGGGAATTATTTACTGTATATTTTTGTTAACTCAGCACTTGTCTGATAACTTTAGTCCTGTCTGGATGCAAATCTCGGTGATTCTCCAGGCTTCTTTTTTTTGAGACGCTTCTTCTAGTCATATTTATTCTACTGGTTTTAGACAGCAGTGTTGAAATCAACCAATAGACTCAAATGTAAACAAGTAGTACATTATATTGCATTATTTACAGTATCCAGATAACACAATATGTTAAATCATAACCTTTGTATCATGACACATATAATATCAACAGGATCTTAGTACACTTATGTACATATTTCAGTTTTTTATCTTTTTTTAGGATTTTTTAAAAAGGGAATTAGAAACTTTTCAAACATCTTCACTTCAATAATGGAGCAGAGAACACAACAAGATGTTTCTTCTGTCCTCACTTAGATCTAAAACACAGCAGAATAGCTGAGCTGCTGTGCTCTGACATTGCTCGACGGAGGAAAAGAGCACATTCCATTTGCACAAAATTAATTCCCCTTGACTACACACAAGCCCTGAACGCATTTCAAAACTCAGAGGGGCTGATTCAAAAGGCAAACCTGAAATGGCACACGGTGAATCGAATACAAAAAAAAAATGCCCTTTAAAAATGAACAGACTTCCTGTATCAGAAGAGCTGAATGTTATGGTGGAAAACAGGGCTGGATAGGGAAATTTAAAGAGCTCATATGCTACATTTGTTGTGTATATTTTACACTCATATACTACATATACTCATATACTACATTTGTGTAGGTTTATGTACTAAAACAGTCATAATTATCAGTCATAATCAGATCACTGTGTTTACAGTATCACAATATTTCACAATATATTGCAACTCCTTTACCATAATTTGTATCATAATTTGGGGGCAGCCATGGTCTAATGGTAAGGATCTAGTCTTGTGACCAGAAGGTCACTGGTTCGATCCCCAGACAGGACATGACTGAAGTGCCCTTGAGCAAGGCACCTAACCCCCTAACTGCTTCACGGGCGCCGGTGGATAAGGGCTGCCCACCGCTTCGGGCACAAATCCTCACAGCCTAGTGTGTTCACGAATGGGTTAAATGCGGAGGTCAAATTACGTTGTGTGAAAAATCACATTGGCTAAATTGGTTGATCTTAATCTTAATCTTAATATTAAGAAATTCTTATCAATACATTACAATACACAGGCATGTTAAATGGCCTATATTCTAATTTTTTCTTGGATGGTATTTTGTCCCTTTTTAAAGAATGAAGTAGTTTATGTTTATGTACCAAAACATTTTTTTTTATTTGATCTGACTTTTACATGAACTGGCAGATATCAGTTAATGTGGTGGTCCTTGTGACAATACAAATGTATGGTTTCCATATATGGTCTGAATAATATTTTAACAGGGTTTACCAAATATTTTAAACTATTTTATTGACATGAAGTGGGGAAAATTCAGCTTTGTGTGATATTGGACAATGGTGACACAATCAGTTTGGTCCAAATCTGGACTGTTAATTGGCAGGTTAAGCATATTAACATCACATCTCTAAACAAAGCTTAGAAATAAGAATTTTTGCTAATAATGAAAATGAAAAAGAAGACATATGTTAAGTAAGCATGCAATTCGTAATCAGTAAGGACATATGGTGTTTTTTAAGTATGTTTTTATATCATTTATATCATTCCATCATCCAGGAATCTGAAGTATTGGAACTGTTGAGAAACATTTTGGTGGAAAATACACACATACTCCAGAAAAGCTCAATTTCCTCACTTGTAGCATTCATAGCTTTGGCTTGCTTTAATATTTTTTGTGACTGAAGCAATGAGAAAGCTTCCCATGACTGAATCATCCTGGCTCAGCCTGGTAATACTCGTATATATTGCTTTTAAATTGCCCGTTACATTGGTTTTATATTGCTTTTCACTCAGGAAAAGCCAATGTATGAGATGATACAAAATGAAATTGTCTATCTCAGTGGGTGAAATTACAATGATTACACTGATTTACCCTCACATTCATGCTGTATTATAAGAGACTATAGATTTTTTTAGAAGCATATATTTGCATGTGTCTTGTTTATTTTCTCTAGCATCACATATAAGCTCTAAAAAGTCTAGGACCAAATAGAATGTGGGTTCTACTGAATTTAAAACAAACAGTCATGAGTGAAAGCTTCTGAAAGGTTCACACAGATGTACCAAATACAATATGGGGTGCATCTTTTTTAACATCCCATCAAAATCTGTTTCATTTCTATATAATTGTTAGTAGAGGCTCTGTGCATTTATTTTCTAGAAATGTGATCAATCATTTATCTTTAGATTGACTCCTCTCTAAACTGCTTCTCAAGCTTGCTCTCTCATCTCCACTGCTGCTCCTCAAGTCTCTTGGCTGAGTCTGGGCGAGTCGGATTATCATGTTTATCATGGAACTACACATTCCACCTGATTACTACAAATCTCACCGTATTGATCTGCAGCATCAGATTCTTTAGCATTGTGTTGAATCACATTGTGTTGAAATGGTATCAAATCACTGCATCAGAAGCCATGAAAATGTTCCATAATGTTCATAATTTAATTCAACAAGTAAACTGTCAGCGACATTTCAAGTCTTTATTGTTTGATTTATTCAAAAACGTTGCAAATTACTATTCAAACTGCATCAACACTAAAACAGAAAAGCCTTGAGATATGTCATTTTACATGTGATGAATATAAAATATATGACAGTTTAACTTTTTGATGAATTATTAAATTCATAATAAATTAACTTTTGACAATATTCTATTTTATGGAGATCCACTAGTGGAGCTGAATTATATCATTCAAGTAAGTAGCTGCTTCATATCTTTAATGTATCATATCAAAAAATTTCATATTTTATATTCATTATACACGTTGTGACATATTTCAAGCCTTTTAAATGTTGATACAGTTTGAATGGTAATTTACTCCAAAAGAAATATTCTAATAATTTGAGATTCTGGAATTCTGATCTATAAGCCAAACTGAATATTTCAAACCAAAAATGTCTTGAAATGTCACTTAATGTGTAATGAATATAGCATATCACAGTTATAGTACAAGGTTTCAATTACGAACAATGAACTTTTTCCAAAATATTTTATTTATATATATGGTACTGTATTTACAAAGAAACAATCCACTGTGACGAGTTCTTCATTATCTAATATGTAGTGACCAGAGTCCGCTTGATCTAATCATTACTTTAATAAATTAAATCAGGTTTAACACATCCATGCAATGATGGGAGACCTGGCTAACATAGTTTTTGTTCCTGTAACATTCAAAACTTATTTTTTTATGTTTTCAGAATGTTTTCTGCAATTGGAGGAAAGTCCCTTCCCTTGAAAAGTTTACAACTGTTCATATAACTATAAATACATAACTAGCCAATGTTTCCTGTTAGCTGTGGAAGATCAGGAACCAAAACTGTGATCGTCTGTCTGTTTTCTTGCCTGCTTTACGGATTCTCACTACAGACCTCAGCATTTATATTTAATCAAATTTTACATAGAGTTTATACAGACATTCTGCGCAGTTCAAGACACGTAAACAGTTTTCTGCAGTATTGTATGAATACATACACATCACTATTGAGTTAGATACAGGCTAACATCCCCCGATGCTAGCCTGAGCAGGCCCCATGGGTGGCGGCTCACAAGTATGAGTGAGGCCCTTCATTAGAGCCCTAGAGCTGCTGAGAAAGTGGAGAGAAACGGCCCCGTCACTCAGCGGCCCCATTGTGAGCCACGAGTGATGAGAAGTTTGGAGGACGGCTTTTAACCCTCACGAGAGTCTCTCTCAGACTCTTCAGCTAAACTCTCTCCCAGGCTGACTCGTTCTGAGCGATGTGCTCTATTTGGATGCAGATTGCAGATTTTTTTTATCCCTAATCTCAGCTTCGAAGCGAGATCTTCAGCATTAGAAGTGGTTTGAATCTTCTTAGAAGGTTTTTTTCCTGGTTCCTAGACCTTTCAGAGCTTAGCTGTGATGCAAGGGAAGGTAAACAAGGCGCTCTCCAGCATGCAACTGAATCTGGGTGAAATGAAGGATAACACACAGACCTTGGGGAGCGGAACTATTCATCTGTCTCAAACCATATCAGACCATTTTTTTGGAGGCTTTTTTTCCATCCTGCAAAAGGGGGAGGGCGACAGACTCAGATCTTATGACCTTCAACACAGTTCCAGAATATTTCATCATGCACGTCCCCCCTTTAGCATGGAAAACGGTTCCAGAAGAAAGAAATTAAAAGAAAGAAATGATTTCATTCCGTTGCGTTAAAGTGCACGCCCAGCGACAACAGGGCGAGCTCTCCCTGGTGAGCATATTTTTCATTTCACACTCAGTAATTATTCCAAATCACAATGAAACAAAAGAAATAAACTGATGTTCTGCTCGGGCCGGTGGCCTGAATAAGTCTTCGGTCATGCACGGGGGAGGAGCGGTTTATAAAAACATCAGCAAAGTTTAAAGAGGCAGCTTTAACCTTTCAATTAATCTCCCCTAAAGCTCTGTTTGTGATCCTGGCACAGGAAAGACTAAAAATCTGCTTCACGGTCAGCATCGCGAAACGGACAAAAACAAAAGGGTGCTGAAGCACAGTGACAAAAGTTCTGGCCCGCCAGAGGAGGGCGATCCACTTAAAGACGAATGATGAGGTCCCAGGCGGGCCAAAGAGAGTAAAAGAGTGTTGCTTTTGGAGACATCTGTGTTATCTTGGCTACTGTGGTGCGCTTAATATTTGGACTTCAATTGGGGCTTAATTGGCTTTGATAGCAAACACATGGGGGAGTGGTGGAGAGACTGGTTTGCTGGCAGGAGGCTGAAGTGAACTTATGGACTTCCTTAATTTCTGCAGATAAATCAGAACAAGCTACACACACACACACACACACACACACACACACTCTAGAGTTAACACACTGAAATCGTCCGCCTGCTGTTATGTAAGGAAACCAATGAATCAGTAGCTTTCACATGATCCTCCGTTAACCACGGGGAGTCATCACTGATACATCAGTTAGAAACACTAAATTTACTGAATTTACGAACAAAATTCCAACAGAACAGCAGTGGAACCGCACACAGCTGTCTCAGCACCCCTCTCTAAGACTACACAGAAGAGAGGAACTACATTAAACAGACCATATTACAGAAAAACAAACTTCTCCTTACTTTTTATGATGCTTCAGAACCATTCAGTCTACAGTAGTTATCCCCACCCATTCAACCTACAGAATTTAGCTCCACCCACTCAGCCTACAGCAGGTTAAATCCACTCATTCCGACTACATCAGTCTATAGCTGTTTAGTTCCACTTATTCAATCTATATATTTAGCTCCACCCACTCAGCCTAGGGCCATTTAGCTCCACCCATTCAGCCTATAGCAGGTTAACTCCAACCATTCAGTGAAGTAATAAGGAGTGTTTCAGCTTAAAAGTTCAGTAACAAAAACAGCCTATTTAGTTATGAGATG
The DNA here is from genome assembly GCA_036984385.1 of Crenuchus spilurus. NCBI lineage: Eukaryota > Metazoa > Chordata > Actinopteri > Characiformes > Crenuchidae > Crenuchus > Crenuchus spilurus. Next base: position 96,648 of record BRDA01001547.1, on the reverse strand, counting down.
GTGATATATTGTTCAGCCTTAATCTGTGCACACCTAAAGCTATAAGTAACATTAAAACAGACACATCTGACTGTCCTTTAAATACTTATGTCCTTCACCACTGAAAATCATACCCCTCCTCATGAACAGAGCCATAACGGTGCCCAAATATTTCCATTTTGAGCCTGTAAAGCTCCCAGATTAGCACTGCATGTCTTAAGGTGGTGCGCATGTAAAATAATTGCTTACCAAGGCAATTTCATGATATTATATTCCGTTTTTGTATGCCTTCAGCTTGGCTCCAGCAGCACTGTCTCCTTATCACTTCCACACAACATTCAAGCATGAGATAATATTAGCATTCCTTTCCATCTGAATTGTCTAGTATTAAATATTCATACAGAATATTTGCTATTCATTCTGACTGAGACAGCCTGGCACTTTCACAAGAGACATTCAGAATCAAATGATTAAAAATGACAGTATAGAGTGACTCGCTTTAAAGGGACCATATGGAGAACAATAATTTTTTCACACTTTTTTGGAAACAAGTGAATTTGATGTAGTATGATGTCAAAATGTACGTTTAACTCCTCAGTTCCATATATTGAGGCTAAATAATAAAATCAGCCTGTCCTGAATTCATTGTTTTCGTGATGTCACAGAAACCAACACATTTACATACCAGCCAGTTCAAACTACAGTAGTTTAACTTCATCCATTTCACATTCAAGTGTTTTAGTCGGGATTACATTTTGAGGCACAATACACAATGAGGGCAGCCCATCACAACAGAGCTAATTTATTTAGACATGGCACCTGTCTTAAAGGTACAGTAAAAAAACAGCTTCTTTATTACTAAGAGGCTGGAAAATTATCATGACTATTTTAAATACAACCCTGAATCCAATAAAAAGTTGGGACACAGTGTACATAAGTGTAAAAAAATTAGCCAATCTCATAGACTAATATTTTATTCACAATATAACATAGAACACATATCACACATTTTACCATTTCATGAAAAAAAGTTGTGTTGTGAATAAAATGTAGGTCTGTGAGATTAGTAAATTATTGCATTGTTTTTATTTAACTTTTATGTAATTGGAGTTGTATATAAACTAGGGCTGTCAAATGTTTACAAATTTTTATAGCAATTAATCACTTTTTTATTTAGAATTTTGAAGAGAAATTTAGAAGCATGTAAATGAATGGCTTATCACAGACTGTTATATGTGAAAATGAAATGCAATTATTTTAAATGTTTGGACCATCTCCATTTAATAAAGTGGAACCTTGACTTATGAGTGACCTAACTTACGAGTTTTCCGAGCCATCGCTTGGTAGTTTTTTTTTGCTTTATGATGCAAGTTGAGATCTGAGTTACGAGTGTACGAGCATATGCCAACTGCTAATACGAGTCACTAGCAAGCAGGAGTGATTGCAGAGATCACTGCTGACACAACAGAGAACAAGTCCTGCATTGTCACTTTGTAAACAAACGTGTCTCACTCATTTTCTAAACATTTTGAAATGGAGAAAGAAACAAAGCTCTTTGGACAGGATTTTACTGAAATGTCCTGCAAGTGAAAGTGTGGCAAAAAAGATAAAAGTCACTGAAGAAGATTGTCTAATCTTTAATGTAAATATACTTAATAAAACTTCTCTTTTATTATGTATTATTATTTTCATACATTATTTGTTATTTATAAAGTAGCTTTTTCTTATTTAAAAACACATGACAAAATGTGTATGGTTTTTGGGGATCTGGAACAGATTAATAGAATTTATTTCATTTTAATGGGGAAATTTAATAAGCAAATTAAGTTACAAGCTCCATCACAGAAGAAATTAAACTCGTAAGTCAAGGTTTCACTGCATAGCATAACATTGTTTTTATATGGTAAAAACTGCAGGGTCCAAGGCTGCCTTTTGAAAAAGTGCAGGGAACAAATTAAAGTCTGTGGATGACTTGCAAAACCAAATAGAATTTGCATTAACAGCAATTAAATAATATTGTGTTATTATTGTGTTAACTTCGACAGCCCTAATATAAACACATACAAATATGATGAGCTGATGCCAGGAAGAAATAAAGTACAAGAAATATGTTAGATATGTCCCCTTTAATGATGCACATCCAAAATTGGTGCATGTCATGCAATATAAACAGGAAAGTGTTGCATTACATCAACTGAATCCATATCAGATCAATGACGTAACACTAACTTCTGCAAAGTGCAGGAAGTAACTGAACTGTCTAGACAGCCCATCCTAATCCTGAGGGAAGATGATTTTAGGCACTAAATCAATGCTTACAAATGGAGCAGGCCAATTAAAGGCTTTTCTTTCATACTGAAAGGGCAAAGGCATCTACTGAGTCCTAAAGAACGGATAAGTCTCAATTGTTTCAGATGCCAAATAGAAAACAAATGAAATGTGTACAATGCTGCCTTAATTTAAAATCATTCATTCAAATTTCAAACTATGACTTGATCTTGCAGACTAAATGCTTTTGGTCTTAGTCCAAACAGTCTAATTTATGTGTACAGATACATATACACTTAATACAGCAATTATGAAATTGTAAAAACAGCCCATTTTAATTACTGACACGTTCAGTCTACATCAGTTTAGCATCAACCATTCTGCCTACAGCAGTTTAGCTCCACCCAGTCAGCCTACAACACTTTAGCTCCACCCATTCTGCCTACAGCATTTTATCTCCACCCATTCAGCCTACAGCAGTTTAGCTTCACCCATTCAGCCTACAGCAGTTTAGCTCTACCCATTCAGCCTACAGCAGTTTAGCTCCACCCGGTCAGCCTACAACACTTTAGCTCCACCCATTCAGCCTACAGCAGTTTGACTCCACCCACTCAGCCTACAACAATTTAACTCCGCCCATTCAGCCTACAACAGTTTAGCTCCACCCATTCAGCCTGCAGCAGTTTAACTCCACCCACTCAGCCTACAACAGTTTTGCTCTTCCTAGTCAGCCTACAACACTTTAGCTCCACCCATTTATCCAACAGCATTTTAGCTCCATGCATTTAGCCTACAGGAATTTAGTTCCACCCATTCAGCCTATAACAGCTTAGCCCCACCCAGTCAGCCTACAGGAGTTTAGCTCCACCCATTCAGCCTACAGCAGCTTAGCTCCACCTAATCAGCCTATTACAAGTAGCTGGTTTTGTCATGTCACCAAAACAGAAATATTAATATACATAAAACCGCCTATTCAGCTTAGAGAACTTTTGCCCAGCCTGTTATTTACTTGAATTATGACTGTTTTTACTAAATAAACTTATGTCTTCTGAGTGCTTTTGTATAATGATGATGATGGTAACAGTACTAAAACTGAAAAATGTGTTATCTTTGAGTAGCTTTCAGAGGCATTAAAAAACTCTTCAGACGTCTGGTTCATATATCACCACCACTGTGAAGATTTTAGCTTTTCAGAGTTTAGCTGTTTAATTATGAAGAAATTGGTGAGTAGGTAGAGCTCTAGCTTCGATTTTGCACAAAACAAGGTGAGAATTGACCAGTTAGGCTGCAAGTTATTTCTCTGGAGGTGATGTTTAAATTCTGTTGATTTTCTCCCAGCTTGGTCTCCGGCGTGCAAAAACTGCCAGACGTGGTTCAAGGAATATTTTTAAGCAAAGACCAAATTTGAAAACTGAAAATTATCATACATTTGTTGTTGAAAGATGGCCTGGGGAGTGAAAACAGCTTTCTGGCTCTGGGTTTATTAATGCTAAATGATGTCTGATGGGATGACTGATTCACAAAGTGTTTCGGTTAAGCCTCCTGAAGAGCCACTCAAGGCGAGGTGTGAAACAGTCAATTACTGCTGCTGGTCGTTCTGCACATAATAAAGACAAAGAGAACATTAAGATTCAGAGAAAAAACTTCACCAACAAACAGGCGCAGGGGGGCAGAATCAAGACTCGAGATATGGACAGAAAATAAGTGCGTGATAAAGTCGTTGGAACCTTTCATGATGATGTAAGATGATTTATTCTAATTTGATCCCTGCAGAGTTGAACATTTCTTAGTTATTTTCACTTAGAACAGGAGCATCACTTGAACAGGAGCACAATATATATATATATATATATATATATATATATATATATATATATATATATATATGGCCTGGTGGAAAGGAACCTGGTCTTGTGATCTGAAGTTCACTGGTTCAATCCCATGGCAGGACATGACTGAAGTCCCCTTGAGCAAGACACCTAACCCTCAACTGCTACCCGGATGCCATGGATAGAGGCTGCTTAGTGCTTCAGGCAATGTGCTCACTGCCTCCTACTGTGTTCAGTTGTATGTGTATATGTATGATGGGATAAATTCCTCAAACACACAGTGCACTTTCGCAATCAGTCAGTGGGTGGATATATTAGACAGTGAACAGTAAGTGGTCCAAGGAAGGACAAGCAGTGAACCAGCAATAGAGGAAGACTCACTGTTGAGTATGTGGAGTGAAGGCTTGCTGATCTGATTCACAGAAGATCAGCAGTATCACAAACTACTGAATACTTTATTTCTGGTTATGACAGAAAGATGCCAGAACACTCAATGCATCACATGTTGTGTATGGAACTGCAGACCAGTCAGAGTGACCATGCTGACCCCTATCTGTGACCAGCATCTACAATGAGCATCAGAAGTGGACCATGGAGCACTAGAAGAAGGTGTCCTGCTCTGATGAACCATACTTCTACATCATCTCTTACCTGAAGAAGAGATGAAACAGTGGGAAGAAGACAAGCTGATGGAGACAGTGTGATGATCTGGACAATGTTCTACCAAGGAACCTTGGGTCCACAGTTTCAGGTAGATGATACTCTGACACCACCAACCTAACCACTGCAGAGCAAGTTCACTTCTTCATGGTAACCCTGTTTCCTAAGTGCAGTCCTGCCACACTGTACATCACAAGAAGTTCAGACTCCCCCGATTTCAGTCTGATCCACATTGAGTGTCCACCTCATGATTTACAGAACTTAAAGGATCCACAGATGTCAGATACCAAATGACACCTTCATCAGTCTTGTAGAATCCATGATTTGAGGGGTCAGAGTTGTTTTAGTGCCACAAGGTGGACCGAATATTAGGCACATGGTTTTAATGTTATGGTTGATTAGTGTAAATATGTGTGGGTGGGTTGTGGGGGATAATCTGCAGTGACCTTTAATAAAATTGTTCCACACTGTTGGCCGCTCTTGAGTACACAGTGTGGATTTAAAAGGCTCATATGGTAAAGTATTTTATTTTTTCTCCTGAGGCTCACTATCAGTCATAATTCATGTTTACATGGCCATGTACAACCTCTCTTTATCCCTTATGGGCCCTGTAAACATAGCAAACTGTTCCCCGACATGTATTATAAATGTTTTATTTAATATTTCAATACTTCAGTGAACAAGGAGTTATTAAATGACAAATAATGACACATTTTTGTGTCTATGGTTGAAGTAACTGATGGTCTGTTTTCGTCACTAATCCACCAGTACAGTCCTGGTCCAGTCTTGGTCATACTTTGTCCTCTTTGTGGTGTGAGTGCATCTTATACGGGTGCGAGCCAGATTGTCATGGTTACTACATTTGTGCAGATTTAAGCTCCGTATGTGGACGATTGATCTGTTTAGTGCAGTGGCCTGTTTTTCAGTCCTGGACTTTGATGAGGACAGTCGCATTTCATTACATCTACACCCTGTCAGCCTGAACGGACACGAGCACACACGACCATCTGTCCTCCACGTAGAGAGAGAGAGAGAGAGAGAGAGAGAGAGAGAGAGAGAGAGAGAGAGAGAGAGAGAGAGAGAGAAGAAAAAGGAAACACAGGATGAAAAAAGAGAGACACAGAGAAAGAGAGACAGAGGAACAAGAATGAGAAAAACATCAGAATTGAGAGAGGATAAGATAAGATCTTTATTGTCATTGTCACTTTTCCAAGAACAATTAAATTGCAGTGCTGTCGACTCAGTGCAAGGTGCTTAAGTAAATAAAAGAGTAGAAGAATAAATAGAAAGTTAAATCTATATATAGAGAAGTTAATTTTAACATGACTATATGCAAAAAATACAAAAATTGCAGAGGTTGTGTATGAGTTCACGAGTATATGTGCAAAAAATGCAGATAAGTGAACAGTGGACAAATTAGACAAATCTATTGAAAGTTAATCACAGCAGTGTTATTTTTAGTTTATGGCTATGATGGCTTTTGGATAAAAACTTTTTTTTGTTGGCGGTTTGTCCTGGTTTTCATTGTCCTGTATCTCCTTCCTGATGGCAAAAACTGGAAGAGGCAATGACCAGGATGTGATGAAGAATAGGTGAAGAATGTGAGTGAGAGGAAACAGAGAATCACAGAGAAGAATGAGTAAAACAGAGAAGAATGAGAGAGATGGAGAGAGAAGAATGACAGACAGAGAGACAGAGAAAGAGAAGAATGAGAGAGACAGACGGAGAGAGAGAAGAAGAATGAGAGACAGACGAAGAGAGAGAGAAGAAAAAGAATGAGAGACAGACGAAGAGAGAGAGACAGAGTGAGAGAGAATAAGAGACAGATGAAGAAAGAGAGAGAGTGAAAGAGAGAAGAATGAGGGAGAGAGAGGAATGAGAGTGACACGTGGAGAGAGAAAAAGAGAAAGTTAGCGAGAAAACAAGTGAGTATGAGACAGACAAAGAAAAGGAGAAGGAGAGAGAAGGAGACAGAGATAAAAAGGGAGAAATAGAAGAAAGAGTCAGAGAGAAAGAGAAGAAAGAGACATGCTTATTACTCCAGTTGTTTTTAGCAGGTCAGCGTCAGATAAATATAACTGTCTGTAATCTGTGAGTTCTGAACGTCTCCAGCTTTAGTATAATTATTAGGACACAGAGAAACTGAAAATAAAGCTGAAGAACTGTTATTCTGTGTCCTAAACGATCAGGGGTGCGATTCCCGAAAGCGATTGAACTTAGCGATTTACAAACAACTTTAAGAACGACGTAACTTTAAGAACGCGATTTTTCCGACTGTTTCCGAAAAGCCTTCTTATCTTCCAAACTTATGAATGAGTCCCTAAGTAGCACTTAGTTAA
>BRDA01001547.1:49733-88376 GCA_036984385.1 Crenuchus spilurus | reverse complement strand
CGTCTCATTGTTTTCGACGTCTGACACGGTCACTTCACTTCTGTTCTTACCGGTACCCGTACAACCACTACTAGTTTAACTGTTTCTACACCTTTTCGTTCAGTCAATCTCACTGGCACAGTCTGCAGCTTTTGTTACTCTGCATCCCAAATATGTGAAAGAGTCTACTTGTTCCAGACGTCTTCCTTCGACTGTGATCTTCAGAATATCTTCAGTGTTCGTCATCACATTTGCTTTAGCTGCATTGACCTTTACAGCCTTCTCAGTGCGACTCACCAGCTCTTCTAGTTGTTCTTTTGATGTACTTTAAGCAATCTTAGTTTTCTTATTTCCTGAAAACAATCATTTCAACTTAATAAGTACATGCATGCGAAGTATTGAACTAAGGACGCTGACTCTAATTTACATGATGCAATTACGCTTTCAAAAGAAAATTTAAATGTTCATGAATTTGTGTGCTGAGTGTTGCGTTTTTTAAAGGATGATCAGCTGCCTCTTTCGTTTTTCAGACAGAACTGCACGTGAACTTCAATTTAAGAACAACTTGGCCAGTTATGAGAGGGTCAGACCACTTGTATATTTACGAACAAGTTTAAGTATGACGTGGGTTATGAAGGTTTTCAGGAAACACTCATAAATTTAAGAATGTTCGTAAGTACGAGGTTACGAAGTACTTAGCGTTAAGAACGTTTCGGGAAACGCACCCCAGATTAGAAATAATTCTAAAATCACCCAGTAAGCTGAAGTACATCAAGAATGAGATTCTAATAATTATATCAATAATATATTATTAGAGACATGGAGATGAAATCCCACACAGAGAAGTATAGTTATTATTTAATACTGACCAACCTCCTATTTATAGAATTACAGTAATACAGAATAAAACAAATAAAAACAAATTTAATCTAATCTCTATTAGTTGTATGCATGTCACTAAATTGTGTCTAAAATGGTCAGTAACACAGAGGGTTAGAAATCCTGAATGACCCCCCACCCCCAACACCAGACCTGAGGAACAGGAGAGAAAAGTGAGTTTGGAATTTGCTTAGATGGGGTTTCAGCTGAGTTTTGGTGGAGGAAGGTGTAAACTCACCTGAGCTGAGCTCACCTGACCTGAACTGGGTGATTACATTCACCTCAGAGAGAGAGAGAGAGAGAGAGAGAGAGAGAGAGGAATGAGAGAGACAAATGGAGAGAGTTAGAAAGAAAGCAAGTAAGTAGAATAGAATAGATAGAATATCAAATCAAATTTATACAAAGAACACAAAATGAGAGGGAAACAAAGAGCGAGAAAAGGAGACAGAGAGAGGAGACCGAGAGAGAGGATAGAAACAGAGAGAGGAGAGAGAGAGCAAGTGGGGGGGGGGGGAAGAGGGGGGGTGAGTAAGAGAGAGGAAAGTGCAGTGAAAATATAGAAAAAGAGAAATGAGGAGACTACAAAGAGAGACAACCACGAAGACAGTAAGAAAAATAGGTACAGAGAAAGAAAGGGGGAATGTAGAAAAAAAAGAAAAGAGACAAGAAGGGAAAAAGAAAGAAGAAAAGCAGGAGAAAAGAACTGAAAATAGAAGCGAGGAAATGAGAAGACAGAAGAAAGAGAAGAGAATAAAAGAAAATGGAAAAGAGTAAAGAAGAAATTATAAAGAGAAAAGAGATATAAAGGCAGCAAGAGAGGATGAAAGAGAGAAAAGAGCAGTAGAGCTGAAGAGAGAGGGAGAGAGGGTAATTCTCCATATGCCTTGTTCGCTCAAACCCTAGTCAGGGATCATATAAGCCTTCAGAATGAACGTTGCTGATTACACCCTACAAACATTAAGCTTTCCTTCAATCCTGCAATCAGTTACAGAGAGAGGGGAACTGAGAGAGAAAGAGAGAGAGAGAGAGATGATCTGAGGCAAGAGAGAGGCACTGAGACTCAAACCTGTAATTGGGAGACAAAAAAGCCCCGAGTTTTTCAGCGTCTCAGGCGGAGTAAATATGATCCTAATATTTAAAAAAGTCCTTTTTTGTCAGTTTTACCCATTTATTCTGTAAATCCATAACAGTTGCACGAGGCACGGCCAAACTGCATCAACATCAACCATGTGAGTGTATGGCGAAGCAATCAGATCCACATGGAGCGTGTGTGTGTGTGTGTGTGTGTGTGTGTGTGGAGAGGTTATGATATACAGATGGAAGGAGCTGAGATCACAGTCAAATGTCAGGGTATTAAAATAGACACATGAAGCCTCGAGAAAGTTATTCCAAACAAAAACGGGGCTGAAGCTACCAGCCCTACGCTTTCATTTCAGTAGGATAAAGCAGAAGAGGGACTGAAAACCAAAACACATCTGCAAGGAACCTTCCTAAAGCCTAAAAAGGTTCAAAGCACGGTTCCAGTGTATGAAGGCCAAGCCACCTATAGCTTTTAGCGTTTAGTGCTCTGTTAGCGCTTGTTTGAATGCACAGTTGCCTCATCTTGCACAGGCCTGTGGAAATTTTCACGGCTCTGTCAAGACAACACCTACTTTCCTGTTGATTGAATCTTCTGCGTAATGTGGAATGCACTTTCCGAGGGTGCAGAAAGGTAGAGAGAGAGAGAAAAAAGAGTGAGCGAGGTTAAATTGGAAAGGGAAACGTGGTTCTCCTTCCAGTAAATGTGCTCATTCGTCTGGCATTGGAATTGAGAACACATTTAGCGCAATATTATTGACTGAGTAAGTGACAAGTCCAGACAAATCCAGAGTGTCATGACCCGCCTCTGATCTTTCCTCACACACACTGTTTTCCAGCAGTGTGTGTGTGTGTGTGTGTGTGTGTGTGTGTGTGTGTGTGTGTGTGTGTGTGCTGTAATGGAGCAACTGCCTGTGCTTAAATACCACAGTAATCAGATATTTGATCAGAATGCCAAAAAACAGATAACCATTATAATAGTCAGACAATGAGAAATGCTTGAGTAAACATGATTGAGCAAATCTGAGCACAGTGTGAGACTGTGGCTTCCTCGTGGGCATCTCGCCTCTCTGTTTTATGGAATGTAAGTATGATTTGTAAATCAAATTGAAATGATCATATTTTACTTGTTTTTACATGGTCTATCAACATCAAACAAAAACTTGTTTAGAGTTTTTACAGAACTTTGGACAGAGGTGATCAGTGTCTCAGTGTCTCCTTTGGAAAAAACAACTGAGATATTAAGATGTCCTTTGGAGCTCCTTTTCCCTTGCCTGAGCAGTTGTTGTAAATTAACTTCCAAACATGACCTCTGATACTTTAGCAAATGATCTGAATGCAGAAGATTGCTGGCTGAGTCTGCTTTCACCTCAGTGGCTGATGATTCATTAAGCTGCAGAGATGTGAAGAGTCATCCTCGGGTAGTAAATCCACTCATTTCTGGCCTGAGTTCATCTATTAGTTGAAGTGTAGCTACACACGTTTACTCCTAAACCCATTCATTTCAGTTATCTCATGTCTCCTTCTTGTTTCATACTATTTCTGCTATAGAATTTTAATACAGTCTCCATGAGCCATCAAAGAGCAACACTCGAGCAGTAAGTGAGGAGGCATGTTTTCCATCCTAATGCTAATGATGTCTGAGATAACAGATACAATATTAGCTAAACATCATTTGGAGGAAAAGTTCATCTTGCTGGCTCTGGCTAATTAGCACAAACAACGCATTGCTATAGGAGGTTTGGGAGGTTTCTCTGGGAGAAAAAGGCACTGCAGTATTTACTCTGTTAAAACACACTGCAGGTGGACGAGAAGATGCTGATGTAACTGAAGCTGCAATTACAGCTAAACTTACAAACTATCAACAAAGAAAGAGTGGCCGGATAAATGATCTGAGCTGAACACCTCAACAAGCATTAAAAACAGAAGTAATATGGGTGCACCGATTCAGTATGCTGGAATAATACAACACAGATACCATAGACTTTATAGACAAGTCTGTCCACTCTGTGGGTGTCTTTATAATGTCCCCAGGCAGTTATTTTAGTCATACAAGTCCAGTCTCAGTCGCAAGCTGGTAAAAATGGAGGTCAAATGAAGTTATATACGACTATTTACAACAAAAATCAGGTCTGCTCTGATCACACTGAAGTTTTTCCTAGTCTTTGGTTGGTTTGTTCACTGGACATTTTTTTTTTAATTGCCATGAATCTCAAAAGCTGTTTTGTGACATCAGTTGTAAAACGTGCTAAATAAATAAATTTGACTTGACGTTTTACACATGATCATAACTCTGCTACAAGGGGAGAGGATTTTACCATGGACACCTTTACCAGCAAGCTGATTGGCTATTTTATAAAAGAACTTCCCATGAAGCAGATGCCATAATGTGCATTACGAGCATTCCTAATAATAAGCTGTGACTGCTCTCTTATTATAATATCTCATTACTGACCTTATTATCAAAGAGACATCACTGCTCCCAGAACTGTCTCTTAATTGGATTTGTTATAAAAGAATTTGCTTTAAAAAACAGTACTTAATTAAATTTGTAAGTAAAATGTGTTGCATAGCATCACATTAACTTAGATATAATGACTGCAAGCATTTCCACACAGAGTGGTATACACATTTTAAAATGAATGGCACTGATGCTGAATTTTTATGAATTATAATTCATTACAGCTGTTTTTAAAAAGCAGAACATTTAAGTGATGCTAGCTTTTACTGTTACTGGATTTTATTCATTTACTGCACTGGACTCTACAGAAACATAATGAAGCTAATAAAAGTGTATATATTCTCAGTTTCTACATTTTATCAAGAGCTGTACATACAAATTATCAGTGCAGAATTTTCATATCAGTGCTCTGTAAAGTCACCACTTTGGAGAAGGTTTTCTAACAGTGATGATAATTAAAATAACATTATTAACAGCAGATTCAAGAGCAGAAATAGCCATATTTTACGCTTTAAATTATTATATATGTCATAATTATTATAAATGAAGAAAGTGTAAAGCAGAGGGAACCATTCTTCTGCTCTAGAGAAGAACCATATGGACATGTCACAGAGTCACCACTGAAGAGCAGATATTGGAGAAGACGCTAGCTTCAGGCTGAGTCTGGATCGTCTCATGTCATCAGTCATTTTACACTGAGTCACTCGTACAGTGGTGTTGATTGAGGCTGCAGTGGTCTAATTGTGTCTCCGCTAAAGGAGCATTAACAATCCACGTTCACTCTCCTCCATTACGCGAGCTGAAAAACGAGAAGGCTCCTACACGAAGGCCTGTTTGTGGTTGCGTTGGAATGGAACACGGGCATTTTGCATTTCAGCTGAATTCACAGAAACGCGTTTGGCTCCTGCCAGCAGCCGAGTATTTATACCCTTATTTATGTGTCGGACAACCACAATTATTTCCATCACAGCCCTGAGATTCATGTTTGTTTTTTCATTACTTCATATGTCTGCTGTTTAATCAAAGGCTTGCAAGCTTAACCGCTAAAAAACTCCCTATCATCATCTCCACTGATGTCCCAGCATCCAGCGTCCATCTTCACGCCAGCATAGCCAGATTCTCCTCCTCTATCTTGGATTGTGACCATTTTGGTGGTCAGTGTAATGAACAGTGAACTCACTGTTGTATTTAAAGAGTCCAAATCTTAGAAAACCGCAGCGCCTGTCAGAATGTACTGAATTAACTTTTTTAGTGATGTCACTGAAAACAACCAATTAATTTGGGTAATGTCCATTAAACTGGCTATGTCTGCAGGAAACATCATGATGGACAATGACATCAATAAGGGTAGCAGTAGTCTTACAAAAGTACTATCATTTTGTATAGTTTTTTACATTATTTTTATGACTACTACATTAATTACTATTTTTTGTACTTTTTTTGCATTTATATACCTTAGCATTGATGAACATGGCCACTAAAATGTTTCACAGACACCCATCAGATATAGGCTTCTATTTTGTAAATATTAAATTGTCAAAAAATTGGTTTTATGGCTTTCTGATTGTGTATTTTCTGTAGTTTCTTAAATATGATTAATTACTCACTGAAACTGTAATTCTAATACTATGCTTTGTCCTGCTTGTAGACTAATATATAGAGTAAAATGCCAGTTAGCAAGCTAGCCTTTTAGCATTAGCGCCATGAATGATGTATTACTTCTTCACTGAAAAACCTCAACCCTCACAAGTAAATAAGAAAATACATTAAATAGAAATGTGTGTGAGCAGATATGTTTTTAAAAAAGCTAGTCTAACATTCCCAACAAGAGGGCTGTGAGCAGACAAGACACAGGTGCATACAATGAAACATGATAGACATGACATGACATGGACAAGGCAGGGGGCATCACCAGGGATGCGGCAGGGTCACACAACCATAGTAAATATATGTTACTATGTCATGCTGTGACAGAGTAGATACAAAAACATCTAATAAAAAATTTGGTAAATGGGGTATAAGCAGGATAACAACCATCATGGTGTCCATTATACCAAAGTAACATGCTTTGGCCTCTGCTTTGCACCTTCCTCATCCATTAATCTTGTTATCCCTTATATATTCATATTCTGAATTAGGCACAAGGCAGCCAATCAGACCAGAGGTCATTTACATATCAGTATCAAAGGCAAACCATAGTAAAATCCCAAATTGCCAAATGTGTCTCTTATTTTGGACACATTATGAGAATAATCAGTTCACTTGAGAAGACAGTTATGGTGGATCAGCAACAAGAAGGATGGATACAATCAGAGTAACCATGAACAAACCATTAAGAATCCTTGAGATCCAAACATAAGATGCTTTGAGATCCAAACAGAAGATAGAATGTTCGGGAGAAACACTATCCTTATGTTTCTATGAGAAAATGGACAGGATTCAAATGAACAATTTTTTGTGGCACATAAAGTTACCCAAAGTGAACTTTGGGGCAAAAAAATAATATAACAGAATAAATGTGCATGGCCCCTTTAAACATGTGTTTGCGTCTTTGCTATATTTTTGTTGTTTGTTGTTGTTTTGGCTGACTGTCTGCAGAACGTCTCCATGAAAAAGTCAAACTGTGGTGAGGACAAAGCGCTGTTTGTCACACCGAAATGACCAAATTGGAGAGGGTTTCAAGCTGTGATTGGACTTAAGGGTTTGGCTGCTGATGAAAGGCATCTAAAATGTCTCTTGGCATATTGGATGGCATACGGGAGGAGCCCACCAGCCAGAGAAAGCAGAAGAGGAAGAAGTCCCAGTGGCTTTAGCGGCCACTCCGCGTCCACTCCAATCAGCTCTCCGCAAGGTCAGACTCTAAACACTAAACGACATTATAAAACCTAAATCAGCTGACTTCTCTCTCTGCTGAGAAAAGCAGTGGGTTTGGGTCTGTATGGCGCTGTCTCCACTTGACAGGCGTTCAGAACGGAGCTGCTAGACTTTCCTAATGAAGCTGAGACGGGACGCGTGCTCACTAATGCGCAGAGCTGGGGAACTGCACGCACGAAAGCACTGATTACTCCACAGGCATTAACATACGCTAACGGCCAGGACGCCTGCGCAAAGTGCTTTAATAAGAAAAGCGTGAAGGCTAAGACGAGGATGAGCGGCTGCTTCTCAAATATCCATCCAGATTAACTGACACAGAGAAAATGAACGGCTGATGAAATCTGTGAGAGGATTCGTAAGCAAAGCTGGGTTGGGTCGGCCTGTTTAAGGGCTCAAAATCAAGAATAGAAGAAGATTTCACAAAACAAGTGTCAGGGCCTACCGGGAGGTACAAGACACATACAGACTGCAACATAAGACCCCATAAACAGCATTCAGTTTAGTGTTTACAGTTTATAACAGTATAACATACTAAACTATAACAGTAAGTCCATACAAAGATGCTGTGCAAAAAAATCTTTTATATATTTTTGTTTTTTTTTTACATTATCTGAGTTCAGCAGGTGTCCTTTACGTTGGCTGGCAATTTCATAATGTTTGAACCAATAGAAATGCTTCAAATTTGCTTTGAAATAAATCTCTTTACATTAATTTACATTGAAAGTACAAACGGTTTTTGGCCTCTCCTGTAAAGTTACTGTTTTTGAGATACTGAACAGCAACAGTATGTAATTGTATGTTACATTACGTACAGTACTACAATATGTAACAGTATATCTGTATGAATGATCTCCTTAGTCTCTTCACTGAAACCACGATGAATCATCAGAACTATACCTCTGAATCAGCCTATTAGGGTTAAGTGGGGATAAAAGGGGAGGGGCTTATTATAAGGACACATCAACACTCAAATTACAGTTATTCGGTAGTGTTTATAAACTAAAGGGTTCTGGTTTATTTTGTTAGAGAGCTATGCTGAAAAGTTTTACTGGAGAACATTAATTTATCTGAGCATTCTATTAGAGAACTTTTAACTATAAAATGATTAGTTACCCTACCATTGTATTGGAAAACTATTTATCTGACTGCTCTATTGGAGAACCTTTAGTGATTTGAGTCAAACCATGTAGAGTACAATTAAGAGTTCTGCAGAATTACTTTACTTTAATACAGAAAACAGAATCAAATCCAGACCTCAGAAGTGAAAATCCTAAAAACAGGAATTTCATGATATCAGAATAAAATATTGGAGTATAAAAATGGAACCGTATCAGCCACACTTAGACCTGCTCTGCTTTAGTGGGACGTATATGTGCCACACGCATAACAAATGAAATTTTCTGTGAGAGAGGAGCAGCTGTAATAAACAGAACGATGGCTTTCTGATGGAGAAAATGTATCTAATATCTCTCCATCGCCACCTCATCTCCAGCACAGGAGCGTGTAGGCTCACCTGAGTGGAATAAAACCAGCGCCGCTGTCTCTTTGGCTTTTTCTCTCATCCATACACATCATCAGGTACATTCTCATTTGGGACCGCATTAGATCCTCTCATCTGCCATTCTGGCAGCGCTTTTAACCCTGACCCCCCTCTTCCTCCTCTTTTTATTCGCTCCTGTCTGATTCTCTTTTGGAGTATTCGCCTGTAACCTCTTTTCCCACGCAATGCATTAGCAGAAAGGAAGCGGCGGCCTTTGGTGTAGAGAGCGCTCCATACCGAGAACCAAAGAATAAAACACCGCGCCAACCCAACAGGAGTGACAGCTGTCAGTGTACATCACTGTTATCTGCCCACGCAGTTACAGAAAATCAATAACTGACCGATGAGGGACAGGGGGATTAAAAGGTCTTACAGCAATATTCCATCAGTTTTAATCCTAATCCCTATCTGCTGTATCTGTAGTGCACGGTCGATTAGCACAGACTGTAAACTTACAAAAGAACAGAAAATTAATCTAAGCTTACTAAGTCTAGATCTAATCTCAGTATTTTAAAGGGGCCATATCATATTTTTCAATACATGAGTTTGATGTAATATGCAAGCAGTGTTACCATTTCAAAACATATCTTTCACTCCCCAGTCTGCAGATAGACATGAAACTGCAAAAAACAGTCTGCGTCCAAATTCTGTTTTTGTGATGTCACTAAAAACCAACACATTAGATATCCCTGCCTAGTCAGCCTATAGTACTATAGCTCTGCCCCTTTCACACTGGAGTGTGAATCACTGCAAATACTGATAACTGGAGCAGTTGATCACAGCACTACACTGTTAATCACCTAAAATTATTCTCTCTCAAACTAGTCTCATTTCAGGAAGTGTGAATTCTACACCTTCACATCTTCATTTGTTGGGGCTATTTTTAGTTTTAGCTCATTTACATTTATCAGCCTGTTTCGGTGCATTTGATTAGAATTAGATCATGGGTGCTTCAACACTTGCTTTTTCACCCCCAACCTAAAAAAGAGTGCTAACACTAATAGCACTAATGCTAACCCAAAGCAGCAGAAGCGTGGAGGAAAGGAGCAATTACAGCCTTTTAATGAGTTTAATGACTTCAGCAGGCTATCAGACGGGCTTTTGTTGTCCAACCTGCCAGACTGTTGACCTGAACCTGGTGGTCTATCTGCCGCCAAATGGCAGCAAGGCTTGAATTTAGATCAGGGGGGTTATCACCGCGCAGACCCCCGCTGAGACCCGCTGACCCCCGGAGTCCCTGAGTAAGAACACAGTCCAGCAGATGGACCTGGTGGGGGGGCGAGAGACCTAAACCTGTCCACACTCACACCATTTGTTTTCTGTTTCTGTTTTTTTTTTTTTTTGTGGGGTTGCCCTCCCAGGTGAGGCAAGCAGAAGGTAATGTCATTCTGGAGGACAGAGAGAGAGAAAGAGAGAGAGAGAGAGAGAGAGAGAATGAGAGAGAGAATGAGGAAGAGAGAGACATAAAGAGAAACATAAAGAAAGCTATAGAGATGAGAGATTAGAAAAAGAGAAATAAGAGACAGAGAGAAATACAGAAAGTGAGACAGAGTGAGAGAAAGATGGGGGCAACAGAGAGAAATACAGGGAGATAGACAGAAAGAGAGACAGAGAAAGGGAAAGAAATTGAGATAGTGATGAAGATACAGAGAGTGACAGAATGAAACAGAGAGAATGAGAGAGAATGCTAGAAAGAGGCCGAGAGAGAAAGAGAGTGAGTGAGAGAGAGAGAGACAGAGAGAATATAAAGAGAGATATACAGAGATAAGAGAGAGATTGAGAATGAACTAAGAGAAACTGATGTTGTGAGAGAGTGCTTTTGCACTGTCAGAAGGTAAAGATAGTAAATTGGTGTCTCGTCACGACTCCTGACTGAAATCGACAGATAAACTCAGCGTCTTTATGTAACGGCCTCTTTTACCCCCAGCGCTCCACTTTCTCCAACAGAAGCTCAGAACAAATAGGTTAGAGGAAAATGCCTCGACTTCCTCTCCCCAAAGCTCATTAAGGCCGTGGTTGTGCTTACATGAATGCACAAGCACATCCATTATGTAAAAGATAGATGATGTGTGTCACTATCTGTGCACCGTGGGTAAAAATAAAACCTCCAGACCTTCTGAACATGCAACTTCAGCATCCCACTGTTTTTCATCAAAACGCGACAGCCGCGAGCAAAAACATATAATACAAATGTCAAAAAACTTTGTTATTAAATTCCTCCTCTAGGGCTGAACGATGTGGCAGAAATATCACAATATCTGATCCAATTATAACAATACGATATGTATCACGATAATGGATGGCATCAGCTGTTCTGGGTAAATTAATCAATTCTATTATATTTTATTATAAGTCCGTTTACTGTATACTGGGGAATGTAAGATAAATTGATTATCACTCAGCCAAAAACAAAAAGATTAATAATTTATATTGTACCACAATATAAAACAAATGATCATATCCCCCATCTCTACTGTCCCCAGCAACAGGTCATTAGCATTAGGAAAAGCCTGCATGTGGAGAAGCAATAATAAAGACTCATACTTACATGTGATGTAATAGTCTTTGTTCTTTTTGAATTCCAGGCCCATGTAGTTAGGACTGAACTCCTGGAATTTGATGGTGAATTTGATGTCCTTTTCAGGTTTATTGCAGGTGACCAGGACGTATGGGTCCAGTACGGTACTGCATGACTCCGCCTGCTCCTTCTTCACCAGGTACAACTTGTAATACTCATATACCTGACTACCATCTGCTTTAGGACAGATAATATCCATCTTATCTCCAATATCAGGGTACATCACCAAGCCTTTACCACTCTGGAACCTGGATCAGGAACAAATAAAACAGACTATTAGTCATAAGATTAAATATGTATACATAACAGAGCATTGTATCTAGAATAATTCTGTGTAATAGGTTTAAATTCAATTTTTTGCACGTATGATATGAGATGCTTCAGGTTTGTTTCACTGCTCTACATTTTTTTTTTGTATTTTCAGTATTAAAATGTATCTTGATGCTACAAAGCTATAATTGTACAATACATTATTGGTTTGAAACAGAAATACAAATAAATCACATATAAATACTTGATAAAAAAATTATACAGCACATCATTCTGTGTTATTAATAATTAATGTAATATTTAATCATTAATGCACTTGTAAATATCATAATAATATGATGTACAGTAATATCAATTTAGGTCTTGTAAAAAAGTGCAAAAAGTGCATATACTTTTTTATATATTTATATTTTTTTATATATATTTTATATATATGTTTTATGCATATACTTCTTACATTTCTACAATTTCTATTAATTATTAAAATTATTTTAATGCACTATGAAAAAATAGCACATAGTATTCATTGTGTCATAACTTTAGCATAGGCCACATTTTACAAGTTTGTTTTCAGCACAAACTTTTACAAACAACTACTCAGAATGTATCACAGTACATAGAGATGCTCCAATATGGAATTTTCAGGTGTGGGACAATAACAAGTGATTTTCAACTGACTGTTGCCAATACCGATATCTAACAACATTTAAACAAACCATTTTAATATAAATGATGTAGTGTAGCATGAAATTAACACTACATTAGGGTGCTCAGTAGTGCTGGGTGATAAAACGATGACGATATGTATCGCAATAGACACGTAATCAATATCAATAGAAAATGCGCTCAATAGAACGTTCGATATATATTTTTTTCATTGGAATAAACCAGAGCAAAGATTCCGCTTTAAATGCACCCGCTTGTGAAGCAAGATTAGTTGGTTGGTCCTCTGGTGCCTAGCAACATATGGAGTGACACGCTAATAGCCAATCACGGAGCACTATCATGCTTGGTTGTGCCACCTCGTTATCTCATACACGCCCTCGTTTGTGTAACTTGAAACGGCATCGTGTGAGACGCATGGTGAGTGGAATATAAGTGCGACAAGCAGCGCGGCAGCGAGCGAAGAAATTGTGAATAAAAAAGGAAAGGCCAGCTCACCAGTATGTCAGTTTTTCGGATTTATTCAGTCGGACCGTACTCAGACCAGCATTGTCTGCAAATTGTGCAGGACTGTTGTCCCCACCAAGACCGGCAATACGACTAACTTGTTTTACCACCTTAGCCGGCTCTAATTGAGGACAAAATGGTGTGCATCACTACAGACAGTGTGGCCTTTTTTGATGATAATTATCCATGTTGGTTCTTATTTATTATCCAATGTTTATTTGAGATGCTATAGTACTAATAATAACAACAACAAAAACTATTACTACTAATAATAATAATAATGCTGATTATCATTGTAATAATAATAATAATAATAATAATAATTTTTATTATAATTGTTATTAGTAGGCGATTAACTTCCTTGTAAACTTCCTAGCGCTAATATATATATAAGGGCAAGGATATTTTTTTATTTGAGTGTTTTTCATGGTTGTGTTGCCATTTCTGAGGAAGGTTAAATTTGAAATAAAATGTTTAAATGTAGCATATTTTCTCATAGTCATTTTAAATAGGTAAAAAAAAATTCAATAATTATCGATATCGACCGATATGAAGTGCTTATATCGTGATACAGTTTTTAGCCATATTGCCCAGCCTTAGTCCTCAGTGTCCATTACAATGAGTCACAGACTGTCCAGCAGGGGACGCTGTAGGGTCATTTAAATGGAGAACCCCCCACTGTACAAGCTATACATAGGACACAAAAGTGTCGATATGGGTCGATAACAATTATTTAGTTTTTCTATTTACATCAAAGAATATATCAGCCGATGATGTACTGTACGTCCCTAAAAATATTGAGTTTTCAGTATCGTCCAGCTCTTAATGCTCTCAGTTGGACAGGAATGTGCCTCTAAAGTACTGCGGCAGAGCATTAAAACCCTATTCATATTTAATGTACAGCCTTTCTTTCAGCAGCACAGATTAATGCATCTAACCTGTACTTTTACTGATGTTATTCCACTCTACACAGAACTGGATCATTTATTTTTCTTTCCTTTCATACATTTTCTCTGTAGCAGTGCAGTAATCTCCAGGCTACGAGGTTTTCTCCTTTTTATGCTTGAAGCCAATCTGAGGTTCCGTTTTTTTGTGATCTGTTTGGCTTTTTTTGTTAATCCCTCTTGCCTTACCTTTCACATTTCTGACAATAACAGGGGAGGAGTAAATAACAGTGTGTACAGAGCATTTCCCATTTGTTGATTTATTTGGGGCAGGAGGGGGAGGCGAGTCTGAAGCCGCAGTTTTTCGTCTGTCACACAGTGAAAGCCTCGTCTGATATGAACTAGCTGATGCGAGCTGTTTTGATTCGGTACAGACATGGAGCATCATTGTTGTGGACTTCTGGTGGGCTTAAAATGTCAAAAGGGTTCAGCATCGCTGGCCTAGTTACCCAAGCGATTAACCCAGACAGGCTGGGTGCTTTTTCCCCCTGTTTTTAAGCAGTGGACATTCACGCACTTCGTTCTGCACGCACTCTGTTCACCAGATTATTAACAAACTACTGAGTAAAAGTGAGTTTAAAGGGCCCACAGCAGGAAAAATCATGCATTTGGACAGTGTTAATAAAGAAACAACAACACACCACCACCACATCAGTGTCGCCATGCAAATAATTGCCTGCTGTGTGGTAGTCCTGTGGGGGCCACAGGGTGAACAACATATACAGAGAAACAGATGGACTACAGTCTGTAACTGTAGAACTACAAAGTGCCCCTATATGGTCAGTGGTGCTAAAATTGACTTTGAGTATAGATACAAGGAGGTGGTTTTAATGTTATGGGTTTTTTGCAAAACACTATTTTGAAGATTCACATACGTGTGTAATTTTTTGTGAAAATAGAAATAAAATCAGTCAAACTTTTTTTCACAGAACAATTTCACAGTAAATGTGAAACATTTAAGAGATTTTTATATAGTGTTATTTATTTTATATATGTATTAAAAGTGAAATATTAACAATTCTGAGATTAAAACTGATCATGTGATTGTGTCATGGGCTTCACGAGGGGTTTCAGTCACATGACCCTGATTTAAAATCAGGATATGGGGTCACAAGGGAGGACAAACTCTACATTCTTCCACTTATAGAAAAACATGGATGATAAAAAATTATCAGTATTTACTAAAGTTGACACTTTAAGGTTTATTTAATTTAGAAAAGGTGTAGTTTATTGAACCATCTTAAGAGATTTGGCCAAAAATAACAATACATACAATTTTATAACATGTCAAATAGACATGTTTAACCATGTACTGCATTTTAAATGAAGACAATATTTATATTCACGTAACTATATTCACATGAATTATATTTAATGCCCCCTAAACTTTAGTTAAGTTACTTTATCTTGGTAGTAATTCTGTAAAATCTTCATATATCATTAGAATCAGTAGACGTAAACATAAAAACAGTTTACACCACACTTAATTAACATAATTAAAATAAGTATTGATCACCCAACTGATGTGAACAGCAAGTAATACTGGACTGCCTTGAGGAGAGGTTTGGAAAGGGTTAAACATACAGAAAATCTCTACTTACTGTATAAACAGGATTCTAATATGAATATAAATGAACTGCACAGATTAGTAATGTAATTTAAAGACTACAGGTGAACTTCAGTACAGTACACAGAGAGCTGTAATAGTCCTCAGAGACTCGTAGTGGATTTACTCTGAGCTCCATCATCTCCTCTTTGACTGAGTGATGCGGGAGCATAGCATGCAGTCTGGATTTTCTCGATTTGACCCAGATTAATCTGCGCTCTGAGCTGAACGTGGACAGCGGGCCGTCTGCTCTGACACAGCACCGTCAGCCGCTCTCCAGCTGTGTGAAATCAAGATGTTAAAGAGTCAGGATTTTAATGAACTCTCCATGAAAATTACCATTACGGGATTAGGCCTTTCGGCAGTCAGAGCTCTTCCCCTTCTCCAGACTGGAATGGGGCCCTCGAAAAAAAAAAACAAATAAATTCCCACTGCAAATGATGTGGTGAAAGAAGTGGCAGATATGAGCAATATCCCATCAGGCAAGAATAACCGCTCGCAAATGGAGAACCGTTGGGTTCTCATCTATTGTCTGGTGCTTAGGGGGCCGTTAATTCACAGAGATAAGAGAGGAACTACGCGTCCTTTGTCCAAAACCTCTCCAGCTATTTGCCTGGTTTTCACTCGCGAGCCCATTTATGCCCAAGAAGACACAAGACCTCAATCTTCTTCTAATTGGATTTACAAGATGCACCACTGAGGCATAAACAAGTTACTATGGCAACAATGGGCTTTGTTGCTGACCACTGCACCAACTCCCCCAAAACCTCTCTCTCTCTCTTTCTCTCTCTCTCACTCTCTCTCTCTTTCTCACTCACTCCCCTTCTCTCTCCACTTTCTATCACTTGCTCTCTCTCTCTCCTCTCTCTCACTCACTCCCTGTCTCTCTCCTCTCTCTCTCTCACTCACTCCCTGTCTCTCTCCTCTCTCTCTCACTCTATCCCTGTCTCTCTCCTCTCTCTCTCACTCACTCCCTGTCTCTCTCCTCTCTCTCTCACTCACTCCCTGTCTCTCTCCTCTCTCTCTCACTCACTAGCTCTCTCCCCTCTATCTCTCTCACACATTTGCTCTCTCTCCCTGACTCCCTCTCCTCTCTCTCTCACACTCACTCTCACTTGCTCTTCTCTCTCTCTTGCTCTCCTGTTTCTCTCATTTGCTCTCTCTCCTCACTCACTCCCTTTCTTTCTCTTTAAATCTCTCTCCTCTCGTTCTCATATTTCTCTTTATCTCACTTTCTATCTAATCTAATCTTTTTCTCTTACATCTCTTCTTTCTTAGCTGTCTCCTCTTTCTCTTTATCTCTCTTCTCTCTTTATTGCTCTCCTCAATTTTTACCTCACTCTCCTCTCTTTCTCTTTATTGCTCTCTCCTCTCTATATCTCTTACCTCTGTCTCTTAAACTCACTCTTCTTTTTTCACTGTATCACTCTCTCCTCTTTCTATTCTTTCTCTTTACCTTACTCTCTCTCTCTCTCTCTCTCTCTCTCTCTCTCTCTCTCTCTCTCTGTCAAGCTGAATGAAGACAGATTAGTAAGGGTAGAGTGTAGTTACTGGAGCTGGGCTCCTCTGACTGCTCTTAAACTCACATTTATGAGATAATTCCACAATAGCAGACATAAACACCGGTAGGTTTAGTGGAGCGCGCTACCTTTTGATGAATTTTTTCCTAATAAATCATCTCTTAGACTCTGTTAAATGTGTTCTTTCTGCTCCTGTTTGCAGGCCTTTGTTAAGTGTTGAGGATAATGAGGTTTTGGCTCTGCTTGAAGGCTGGAAGCGTCGTCACAGATGTGAGCTAACCAGCATAAAAGAAATAGGGCAGCAATTAGTGTTTACCCCATTTTAAAAGCCTTCCACTTGGCAACAGTAATCTCCACTAGCGTCCAAAATAGTACGCTGAAGTTAACCACAGCGAGCGCTGCACACTTTCCTTCTGTTTCCACACCTTTACAGCTGCAGGAGAGAGAAGTTACAATCCTCCACTTAATCACTTATTAAAAAGCTGTTAATGTTCAACTGAAGCAGTGAGCGAGGACTGCAGTTGTAGCAGAATTTCAGGGCGTTAAGTCGGTGTAGTGTGAAGACTGAAAAAGTTATAAAGGTGATTTGATACAGGGGTTACGATACAGTATAGTTGTATATTGTGATACTGTATGCACAGTAAACAGTAGAATAATCTAATGGCTGAAGATAGATTGCAACACTGCCATCTAGTGGTTGGCGGTTTAAACACAACACAAAATGAACCACCAATCTTGTAAACTGTTCATTATAAATGCATACTGTGCTTTTGAGAACTGATACAGTGTCACACAACATAATATTGTGTTACTCAGGTGTATCAATATTTCATACAACCCTACCTAAAATCTCACAATCTTTTGCCTTACCTTAAAACTGTATTTATTACAATTCTCCAACAGTACAGAAACTTTTTGATTTGTTTGGGAGTCAAACTTCAGTAATTTACTGAAACCCAACATCAACACTTATTGTAACTGTAGATATGACACAAGAAGCAGAATCTTTAACTAGCAGTTCAAAATAATTGGAAATGAACAACCTGAGTTGAAAGGAGAGAGTTTTAGTTTTCATATAACTCCTCCCTTTTTGCTGCTCTTAGAAAAGAAGAAAATAGCAAAGCTCTGAAAGGAAGAAGTAGATGCTTGGTCAAGCTGTCAGTTTTGTTTTATTATTGCTGATATACAGAACCGTGACCACCTAGAGAGATTAAAAGGTTCTTAGCATGCAGTGGAAAACCTGTTATAAATGGTTTAAAGGAAAGTTTTTTTGTATATATTGCAGTTGTTGCCAGTGACATCAGCAGCATAATCTTAATTATTTCTCACTCGTAGCTCACTGAGACAATAGTGTTGATCCTAAAATTTCAAAACAAAGCACATTAATGTCTGTAAATATAAATAAAGGTTATTATGCACTGAATGTGAAGTTTTCTTATTGCATGATTCTCAGCCAAATGTAATCTGAATTCATTACACAATTACATTTGGAAGTCTTTTGTGTGTAAATGGCCACAGTAAATGTAACTGGCATTGGTCTCTCAAGGCTCCAGACCCTCTCTAAAGAGGTGGGGGGGGGGGGTTAACAACAAAAAAAAATCTCTCTGTGAGAACTCTTTGCACACCCTCCCTTCAGACATTCCAAGAAAGAATATAGGCACATGATTCGCCCCCCAATGCTACAAAAGAACGGTGGGGTGCTGGAAAAAGCCGGCAAGCGAAAGCCGGCCTGCCCCCGCCCCTCAAACGCCACCATTCAGATCACCCTGCACAAGCCCCTCACTGCCAACTAGCCACGGCACGATACAAACCCTGCTTCTCAGCTTAAAGACTAGCAGACTGAATAGAAAAGTCCATAAGAGACTAAAGTGTGCTAAAAGCATCCAACAGAACCTACAGCACTGAACACAAATCAATAACAAGTGTTTTCAATCTAAAAAAAAACTCTTCTGTCTCTTGGGAGTCTTGGCATATTTTGTTTGTGAATACTTATATACTTACAAAATGCTTATATTGACAATCTTTGGTATCTTTAACATCACTAATATGATTTTACACCATAACATACTGTATCAACACACTAGACCCAAAAATCACTATACTAAAAACTATACTAAATAATACTAAAATACTACATACTAAAAACACAGACATGCTGAATGAAACATTTTAATGTCTGAAAATATTGTAACATGTTGTAAATGTTAATATATGATGGCAAGATTAAATTAAGCTGCATACAACTATTTACAGCAAAAAGATGTGAGGTTCCTTTTTTGTCCACTTGGAGGCAGTGTTGGCAGGTCCTGCTGCACTGTGTGGCTTCCTCATGGACATCTCGCCCCTCCCACCTCGCTACTTTAATGGATGTGTACATATGATTTTTATATGAAATTTAAATGATCAAATTAAACAATGAAACTGTCACAGAGTTAGAAGGCAGAACTTTGGGCAGAAGCTGATGGCAATGATCAAGGTGACTTAAATATGCTGGCAACTTTTAAATTGTTAAAACACATAAATGTTATAAAGAGTTTGGAACAACTCAGCAGCTTTATCACTAAATCATGAACAAAGCTTTAAAGCTGTAAACACCCGAGTCAAACTCTTAAAGTGGCTTTTATAATATTTACATCTACATCATAAGTTATTACAAACAAAAATGACTGTCATAAGTGATTCCAAACTTTTGAACAGTATATCGTTTGGTGCTGAGTCTGGCAGTTGCAGTACATTATTGTCCTATGAAGTGCATTTACATTTTAAGGACACAATGGCAGTCCTTATGAGAACGAAATTGTGCTAAATCGATAAATGAAACAATAAACAAAGATATCAATTAAAACAAAGCACTTGGATGTTTTATTCTCAAAGACAAAAATCAATATTTCTGCTACTTTGGCAAGTTTAGTGTACAGTATTTGGCCTTCATTCAGTAAAACAATTAGTGTGATGTGTAAAAAAAGGTTTTAACAGTTTTTTTAATGCATATTATCACTTTATCTAGACTGTAGTCAGTCAGTGCTGTATGAGCCAAAAAATGAAAGTAAACAAACAAAGGCTTTGTCCTCAGCCTGTGTAAGGACAGCTGCTGGAACAGGATGCTCTAAGTTAGCTGGTTATCTGGTTATCCTGCTCTCAATGACTGCTGTTGTATTTTTATCCTGTTATACTGAGAGTCTATAGTTAGCGTTTATCGCTGTCATTTTCCAAGGCTGAAATACTCCAGAGAAAAAACAGCACACAGTTCAACTGTTCTCCTCTCTGTGTATGAGAATGTAAATGAGAACAGCATGTTGGAGCTTTTGTCAATCAGTGAGGCCTGCTGAAACCTAAACAGTGGAGAAGAGCAGGCTGGCGCGGGAGAGTCGGATCAGAACAGAGAGAGAGATCTCACTGTAGAAAGTCATACTGGGAAGTGAAAACATCTTAAATCTATTCAATACAGACACTGTTTCCCAAAGTTGAACCTTGTCATGTCTCATTATATAGTTACAGTACACAATGGAAACAACTTAACGTCCTCTAAGACATTAAATATATATTAACACATACTCATTTAGTGCAATTACGCAAGTACCACATATTCAACAGCACATTATTCTACCTGTTTCTACACGTCTGTTTTTTCCATCTAAGACAGTGCAATAGGAATTCAAATTTATATGTGGCATTTTCTACTGCTTGAAGGATAATAATAATAATATAAAATTATATATATATATATATATATATATATATATATA
Organism: Crenuchus spilurus; assembly: GCA_036984385.1. Lineage (NCBI taxonomy): Eukaryota > Metazoa > Chordata > Actinopteri > Characiformes > Crenuchidae > Crenuchus > Crenuchus spilurus. The sequence goes on along the minus strand of BRDA01001547.1, from coordinate 67,732 downwards.
TATATATATATATATATATATATATATATATAATTTTCCCCCTACATGCAAAAACTCCCTTCTTAAGGCAAAAACCTTTCTTCATTGTGTACAGGCTAAGAGTGTAGAAGTGTCTTTTTATACCATCAGTCCTTGGTTTTCCCTTCGACTTTATTTAAGTCTTTATTACATATTGTAATATTTGCTGTATCAAATAAAGGCAAAGACATTTAATTCTTTCCAAGTTTATGGTTCAACCTGCTTGATGGAGAGTTCTTCCTCCTCCTGTATAATCAGGTAAAGTTCTGATTAGACTAACAGAAAGAAACAAATGAGTGAAAAAGAAACAACTGATAAGTAATAAAAGTAAAACGTGATGCGTTGTATCCTCAAAAACAAACTTGCTTTGAGCAGGAGTGTAGCTAAAAAAAATGCACCCGTATCTGTATCCACAAAACTGCACCTGTTTTTTGTCTGTAACTGCTAAAACACACCTATTTTGAGCAAGATGGTATCTACAGAAACACCTGTTGTGAGTTTGTGCTGGGGAAAAAATGCACCATTTTGAGGTTAAAAAAGTGATGAACTAAAAATAATCTGCAAGTTTGGTCTAAAATGTTCTTTTATTGAGTAGGATACATATTGATTATCTGAACTGATCAAGTTTATGTTTAGTTTGTCTTGGGACAGCATTGCTTATAGTTAACATGAGACAACATCACAATAGTGTCTCATTCCATTAAAAGTCTATTTTACTTTGAGATAATTTTGCTAGAAATAAGCTCCACATTATTACAAGTTTTATAATGCAGTATATTAGATTTAAGATGTTTCCACTTGTGAAAGTCTTCTTTTTCACAGTGTTGAGAGGACTGAAAAAGCAGTTCTTGGCCTCGGCGGATTATGGCAGAGCTCTGCGTGTCATGGTGAGAGTATTAGGCCGTGTGGATCTACATTCGCTTTGCTTTGAAGCAGATTACTTGCGATGCAGTTATTGCCTCGCAGCTTCTTCATCTCTGCCTACTTACCGGCTCCTTTTCCAGCTTCGGTGAAGGAATTTTTCCCTCAAAGCCTCGCTGTATTTACCAAAGCTGAGCTTTTGCTCTCTAAAAGCTGAGAGTGCAAAGAAAAGAAAAACCCGCTCTATACACACGGTGTGGAATAAAGTTTATTCCAGACTTATTCACAGTGTTCTCTTTATACAACCCTGAACAATATCTGCAGAAACATTCACTTCCCATTTAGTTCTCCTGGAGTCACTTCCTGATCCACTTCTCGAACAGCTCCATCGCTGATCGTCTAAACACTGCCGATCAATGAACACTTGGTGTTTTAACCTATTGATTACTAATGTTAAAGGATTACTGACTGTGTTTAAAGCAGCAAGCAGCACCAGAACCTTCTGGGCATGGTTGTGAAGCAGTTCTGTGCAGACAGATGTATTTAAAACAGTTTTAAACTGAGCCACCAAACACACAGTGCTGAATCTGATCATCTGCAAAAAGCTACGTATCAGCGCTGATTCTGATCAATCAGGCCAATAATCAGTCAACCCTAGTTGTTGTTGTTGTTCACCTATTTGGAGAACTTCATTTATCTGACTGTTCTACTGGAGAACTTGAGTATTCTACTAGAGAACTTTTATTTATCTGAGTGGTCTACTGGAGAACCTGAGTGTTCCACTGGATAACTTTTATTTATCTGACTGTTCTACTTGAGAACTTTTATTTATCTGAGTGTTCTACTTGAGAACTTTTATTTATCTGAGTGTTCTACTTGAGAACTTTTAGTTATCTGACTGTTCTACTTGAGAACTTTTATTTATCTGAGTGTTCTATTGGAGAACTTGAGTATTCTACTGGAAAACTTTTATTTATCTGAGTGTTCTACTGGAGAACTTGAGTGTTCCACTGGATAACATATTTATCTGACTGTTCTACTTGAGAACTTTTATTCATCTGACTGTTATACTTGAGAACTTTTATTTATCTGAGTGTTCTATTGGAGAACTTCTGTTCTACTTGAGACCTTTTATTCATCTGAGTGTTCAACTTGAGAACTTGAGTATTCTACTGGAGAACTTTTATTTATCTGAGTGTTCTACTGGAGAACCTGAGTGTTCCACTGGATAACTTTTATTTATCTGACTGTTCTACTTGAAAACTTTTATTTATCTGACTGTTCTACTTGAGAACTTTTATTTATCTGACTGTTCTACTTGAGAACTTTTAGTTATCTGACTGTTCTACTTGAGAACTTTTATTTATCTGAGTGTTCTATTGGAGAACTTGAGTATTCTACAGGAAAACTTTTATTTATCTGAGTGTTCTACTGGAGAACTTGAGTGTTCCACATGATAACTTATTTATCTGACTGTTCTACTTGAGAACTTTTATTAATCTGACTGTTATACTGGAGAACTTTTATTTATCTGAGTGTTCTATTGGAGAACTTCTGTTCTACTTGAGACCTTTTATTCATCTGACTGTTATACTGGAGAACTTTTATTCATCTGACTGTTTAACTTGAGAACTTTTATTCATCTGACTGTTTAACTTGAGAACTTTTATTTATCTGAATGTTCATCTGTAGAACTTTTACTTACCTGAGTGTTCTATTGGAGACCTTTAGTTATATGTGAGTTCTAATGGAGAACATTTATTATTCTGTGTATATATAATCTTGAGACTTTTTAAAACGGAACAAGAGAGTAAAACAGTGTTTAACTGTATTTGTATGGTTCCAGACAAATTCTGCAAGCGTAATAAGTCACAAGGTTTTTGGTTCCCTTGTGTCTTACAGAACAGCATATCCAGAAAAAGGATCTCTTCACAGAAAATAAAAAAGTAAGTACATAAAAAGTAAGATACTGTGGTCATTTTTGGTGTGGTCACCACACCAAACCCCAACAGACTGAAGTACAGCCAGACTGAACGACCTTTTTCCTGACAGCAGAAGAAAGGCTGAAGGACACGCAGGCGGACACTGACAAAGCCACACATGTGATTTGCATGTGAGACTTTGTGAAAGTTCTCAGAGTGACCGAGTAATGGACGTGAAATGCTTTAACAGAAGCTTCTGTTTGACCTCCTGTCCAAAGCAGGCAAAGACAAGAGCGAGGAATGAAGATGTCAGCGAGAAGCAGACAGGATGAATATTCACAGCTTTGTGAGCTCTCTGTGAGCGTGAACTGTCGCACCCTCCGCAAACAGACGATCTGTTCGATCAGCAAGAGAGAGACAGCCAGGAATGCAGAGCAAATCAGAACCCAGCATGACCAATCCCAACAGCCACAAACTGACAGCACCACACATTTCCTCAATCAGCATCACATGAAGATTCTCCAACGTGCCCCTCTACCACAAGAAGACAAATGGCAGATTGAGTTTCAGCAGATGTGGCAGCCACTGCGCTTACAGGAACTAAGACAATCAAGACTTGTGATGATGATCACACTGCTATCAGCTGGAGAGGCGAGAAGATGATCAAAACATGTGTTTTATGATTTGTAAAATAATAACATGTTTAATATTTACTGCTGAAAATGTAGAATATTTCAGATGTTTAGTCCCAACAGTAATTTATTTCAGGCAGCATGGCACTGAAGGGACATTATGTAGGGTGACCAGACGTCGTCTTTTACCCAGACATGTCCTCTTTTTGAGAATTAAAAAACTGTCCGGGCAGAATTTCAGAAATGTCCGGGATTTTGTTTAATTACAGCTTACATCAAATTTTGAGAAGCATTTCGTTCACAAAGTAGCCTCGCCACCTCCCTCCTTTCTCTGTTCAGTTTGCTTGAGTGAGAAGGGGGCGTGGTGAATTAGCCTAAAACTTTCTGATTGGGCGGTCTGACTGTAGAGCTACTGTTATTGGTCAATAGCCTTCTCTGTACACATTTCATTGGTCAGTCTGCACCTCAGTAGTCCTTGTTTACAGCAGGCAAAGCACATGTACCCACCTCAAGCAGCTCTGCCGAAACGTAAAAGTAAGTTCTTGGATTAATTAAAAAAGAAATTCCAATGTTTTCGTCTTTGTCTCAGTCCATATGAAGCTGAATGCCTGATGTGTAAAGCTGGGACTTACGTGTTTGTTGTGAATAAAGGTGTAAATGACCTACAAGCACAGATCACTTAAGCTAAGCACACACCAGCAGTGAGGGGCGAGAGCTCATTATCTAAAATCAGAGTTTTTAGTAAATCAGAGTGCAGCAGAGGTGTCTGTGTGTTTCACACAGTTAAGCACCACAAAAGCTACCGGTCAGTGGACTGCACATCTGACTTGTTAAGAAAGGTTTTCACAGATTCCTAAACAGATAAAAAAATTCAGAAGTACTCAGACAAAGACAGAATTGTTATACAGCACAGTCATGTCATGGAAATGTTTTGTTTTTGCATATTCAAAATGTAAAATAGTTGAAATAGCTTTTAAGGGCAGTATTTTTTCTGCATGTTAGTCGTTAGGGCTCATAAGGCTCTTTTTCATATACATATCAGCCATATGCCTAGTGTACAACTTTTAAAAATGTCCTTGTATGTGAACATGCAATACATTATACCCTGTACCCATAACCCCCCCCCCCCACTGGGGTTAGATGTCCCCTTTTTCACCATCTCAGATCTGGTCACCCTACATTATGGTGGCTACAACAAGAGTTTTGTGCCACAACCATCATGAGATAAATGCTAACTGAAGATACGATACATGGTTGATTTGAAACAGAATCTTTAATTGGCAGCTAAAAATAGTCAGAAATGAACAACTGAGAGAGTTTCAGTTTTCATATGACTCATCCCTTTTGTTTGCATGTCGTGAGGTCCTGAAGCTCTTGTTGCATTTGTCCCACCTAACAGTCATACCACCGGAGGAGAAAAAACAGAAACGTTTACTTTGAAAGCACAAAACCAAAGGTACTTTAGCAAGTTTTAGCGGCAAATCAGACAACCTTCGCATTTCACGCTATGTTGTGTGTTGAGTGACACTGGGTCTTATTTTAGCCTTTGTTAAGGCTTGTGCTGAGGTGCCTCCTCAAACATCACCCAATCACCAGCTCCACTGGCCTCAGCTTTCACTTTGCTGGAGCAAATGGTTTGTGAAGTTAACATTCACCACCTTTGAACCTGAGGTCAGTAATGAGAGCAATATGAATAGCCAATGACAGCTAATTATAGTAATAAAAACGGCTTGTGTATAAAGTCTTGTTATGGTAACATTATAGGAAGGTTTGTGTTAGCTTAGTTAACATAAGCTGTGCTCGAGTTGTTAGAAAACACTCTGGCCGCGTCTCAAACTGCACACTGCTGCACTAAATAGTATGTAAAACATAATACCATTAGAAGTGCTTTCAGTAGTGCGGTATGTATACAAAGTGTGTTTTTTGTGACAATGCAACAGGTTAACATTAATGTTAGTCTTGTCTCAGATCAAGATTTGTCAGTATTCATAAATAACAGTACAGTGGAGCCTCAGTTTTCGTAAATGTGTGATAATAACCGAAATGAATGATAACTGAAGCAATATTTCTCATAAGAAATCATGTAAATCCAATTAATCCATTCCAGACACTCCAAAATATGAACAAAAATACATCTGATATAGAATAACTATAGTTTTACATACAGAACACAATGAGAAATAATTACAAAAGACTAACGAAATGCATAAATTAATATTTAATATCACTCTTGTGGGTTTGTGCTCTGTTTTAGAGTCCTGTTCTGGTCCAGCCGGCAGCCTTTGTTTTGTACACCCGTTCTTGGTTATTTGTTTTCGTAACCATTTTCAGTGTCACTTTAATGTTATGTTTAAGTTTGTTTTGAATATTATCAGTGAGAAACAACAAGAAACAAAGCCAGAATGAATGATGAACCCATGGGTAGAAGGGTTGTTTTCCCAAAATTAGTGGTGAGATACATGGGCACACTGACGAAACCGGGCAGATGAATGATAACTGTAACAAAACCAGTGAAAAAAGTAGACGATAACCAAATTGTATGATAACCACAGCAAACAATTACTGAGGTTCCACTGTACAGAAATTAATACATTCTTTTATTGATTTGTTTTATTCCACAAATGTTGTTCCCCATCACAATACATTCAGTATTTTACTGCCTTAGCTACAATGGAATCAGTTTATAGCTAGATTATATTTTATTTGTTCATAGTAGCAAATGTGACCAAACTTAATCTTTTGCCCTTGGATCCACCAGTGGGTCTGGGATATGTAAGAGGTTAAACAACTCATATCGTGTTTCAGAAAACATCTTCTCACCTTTTCTTTCAGTTTGATGTAGGATGTTAAAATATATAATTCACTCCTTAGTCTGTACAGTCCATAGGTAGAAGCTGAAAAACAAGCCTGTTTCAAATTCAATGTTTTTGTGAGGTCACTCAAAACCAACACTTCCTATTGATCCTACACTAGTTTGGCACTGTCCATTCATTTTTAAGTGTTTCCCCTTTGACTGATTTTTGAATGCAACCAATCAGAACTGCAGATATCAGTCTTAAAGGTACAGAAACAAAAACTGCCAGTTTACTTCTAAGCTGATCATGTAAACATGAATTATGATGGTTTTATGTACAAAAACCCAAAAACATCATACATAGACCTAAAAGACAATAAATATGATATGAGCTTTTTGATTTGGGGATTATATTACACATGTTGAGAGAATGAACAATACATCTGTGTAATGGTTCTAGCATGTCATTTTAGTGAACAATTGCTGGTTATTTGTGTATTTTTTTATTTAACACATCTTTAACACATACATATATAGGTATATACATGTGTTAACTTAGGAAATCAATAAAACATGGAGTTCAATCAGAAGTGCACTAATGTTCTCAGGACTATTAAAAAAAAGTATGGTTGAAAAAGCACTGAGACTTTAAACACATTAATTGAAGCATCTGTTTGATGTGTTTTTACAACCAGCATATACTGTAATTGGTCTAAATTTGAATTAAACATCTAAACATGTCATATGCTCAGATTTGAGTCTTGTGGTGTGATTTATCATGTTTTGTCATCATTATGTCATTATATCGTCCTGGTCGGCAGAGAGAAATTAGAGCCCGAATTAGAATGTGGGTCAGTTTCCTTCAGGATTTTCATACGTCTTCAGCTTGAACTTGAGCCGGCTCATGGTCCGGAGACAGAGGATCCTTTCTTCCCCCTCTGCTCCTCGAGCATGAGCGGCCACGGCCGGGCCAGCTGCCTTCCATCATGGAAGAAAACGCAGCCACAGATGGACTCTTCATGGTCTGTAAAGATTCCCGCTGCAGGCGCGGCGCTCGCGGCAGCCAAGCTGGGCCAACGACAGCCAAAAACCACTCGGCTTCGAAAAAGCAGTCAGATGCCAGAGAGCTCTTGGGGATGATGGTCCTTGACTGGATTCCCCTGGCCCCCAGAGCTGGACGGCCCCGCACATTCTAATAAGAGCAATATCTCGAGAGGAGGAAGCAGGAGAAGAATTGCTCTTCGTCCCACCGGACGACAACAAGCCTCATTCTTTTTCCCGCCAACTGACAGAAGGCTTCAAAAAAAAAATGTTAGGGAGGGGCTACCGTGTGAGAAAGCCAGGGTCACTGAAAAAGCACCGTCCGTCAAAGCCAAAAGCCAAAGCCACGGAGGAAAGCGCATACTCCCATCGTTGATCATAACTGACTGATGTTTCATCAGCATGCTCTTTTCATCTACGCAGTGTTTTCCTGCAAGCCACCCATCACCTTCAAGCCACCCGGCTGAGGCTTCTCCAGTTACCAGCTGCAGGGAACGACAAACGCTCGACAGTGAAGTTAAAACAATTTTTCATGGATGTGTGCGCAACATATACAATGGACTTTTTAACAGGTGCTAACATAATACCACTGGCTATAAGAACCAGCATACTGGAGTCCTACCAAAATTGTTGGAGAACAAAAGAAAAGGAAGATGGGGGAAGAGAGGAGAGGGCAATTAATCTTCAGGGGGAAAGCTCAGCTTTGACACTCTGAATTGAATCTTCTGCAAAGACAAAGTAAAAGATAGCATGCCTGAAAGTTCAAATCACTTCCATTGTTCACGTGTCAAACAGGAAGACAAAAACGTTGCAGAGAGAGGGCGAGAGACTATGAGCCTCAATATTTATCATGTATCCCTTTGCCAAATGACTCGCAACATTTATTATACTCGTCCCATTGTGAGGGGCAGGCGGGATTGATGGCGGAGGGCGCTGGGTCTATGATAACGGCCCTCAACAAGCGAAGGAGGACATTCATACCTTTCTTTGGCCTTGCATTTCTGAAGCTACAGCAGAAAAACAAAAACAGCAAACAAGTTTCTGCTATCTCTACCTATTGTGTTGTGTCTGGGTATTGTCCGTGGCGACGCTTCCTGGACAAGAACAAAATAGCTGACTAAACTTCTCTTGTTGTAATTCACAACAATTAACACACAGTACAATTCAGCACATTTCTTTCCATCCATGAGGTCAGCTTTCCCAGTAAACGGGGAGTTAAGCTAAGCCTAGAGTGCGATTCTAGGGATTGTTGTGAAAAATGAAAGCCTCCAGTTAGAAGCTAAAGGACACCAAATTTTGCTGCATCCTGACTTGGTTTCCAGTCCACGATGCTGATTACTGTGCACCTAATGAATATTTAGGACTGTCCAAAATGGCTGGATCCTGTGTAATGCTTATTTTAGCAACACCCCACTTTCTCAGCTCCTGGAACGTGATGAAACAGATCCACTGGTGCAGCAGTTTTTCCTGCCTTTTCCAATCACCACCAGTTTCCCACAAGCATGTTCTAGCTAGCAATAAAGCATCTCTCGGGAACATATATGACCTTAGGGAAATTCCCGTGTGGAGAAGCATGCTTGCCGGTGGCCAGAAACAAAACAAGACAAGTCCAACATCTGATGGTCTGTAGCGGAATGAGAAGCAACTGATTTCTTGAGAAGCGATCTGTTTGTTTTAACACTGTCGTGCTCTGACAGCAGTTGGTTTTGCATGTCATCGCTTGAAAAGAACATTTCTGACCACTGCTCAATCAGCCAGCCAGCAGAGAAGTGGAAAAGCAGAACATTAACTCCCCAAACTGTCACAGAACCTAGGAATTAGATCATTAATACCATTCTTAAAGTGAGTTACAAGATCGCTATCTTCAAACTGCGATAAAAGTGAGAAGAAAACCGTCGTCCATGTAGAGAATGCTTGACATTTTTACAACATGTGGTAAATCCCATCCATCCTCTGGTCTCGCGCATGCCTGCTCTAGCCTTTCATTATGATGAAGCATGTTTAATATTGTTCAGCCACATTATTCTACAGTGAATACTTGAGATGATTGAGGGTGCTCTAAATTTAGTGAGTGATCCAGCTGTCTCTCGTGCCGAGCCGCACTCTTCTCCGATGGCAGAGCTTCACCTCCGCACACAAAGAGCACGGGCCAACCCAGACAAAGGGACGCAAATATACAGGGCATTTATGATGTACAGCCCCACAATTTGAGGAGCTTGAGAGGCCAACTGTGAAGGCTCATCTCTCTAATGGTGGGCTTTGATTTGCCTGATTGTCTGCAATGTTGCACACACAATAAAAGAAAAGGGGAAAAAAACGCTGGCAGATTTGCAATTCTAATCATCCCCCTCAACAAGTCCGAACAGCCAAGAAACAGCCAGCGCTCTCCTCCGGGATATCATTTGCCTGACTAGAAAATAATGACACACAATCATTGCCATGGATACCATGCAATATCCCAAAAGGAAAGAATGGTGAGGATATTAATACACAAGCTCGGAGGACAAAATGAATTAGCGTGGAGATTAGGCTGATACGAGGTTAATGAGTCTTCCAGCTTTTCTGAGGGAGCTCATATTTCCCTCTAACCCTGCAGCTCCTAGTCCAACACCTGGTGCTAAGCATGTTTCAGCAGGTCTTCACTTCATTTCCAGCCTAAAGCGCACGAAACGGACAACCGAGAAGCTCTCCGAGGAATACTCGCTCAAATAATTAATTAATTAAGCAGATTACCAGTAAAACCGGTGACAAACTCAATTTCACTGGGTAAATGACAGGGATAAATGATATGCAAGGCCATCTGTTATATTCTCCTTTCCTCAGCACTCGTACAGGCCTATGCAGATCATTCCACTTGGAAATCTAAACGAGGCGACGCCAGTAATAAATATCACAACATTTTGCCAATGTGACAGCCTCACAGCAATGAGCATCAATCATAAAGATTAATATATGTTTATTTTAGCAAAACATCACCTTGCATCAGTTTGGACCAGACATGGAATTTAAAGAGACGGCTATATGATTACTTCAATCTTCTCTGTCAGGGGCTTTATTTGCACTGACAGCACTCTAAAAGAGGCAAAATTAAGAAGGAACAATGAGTGGCGAGGCTGCCTGCCGTTCTTATAGGCAACTTTATATGCCTGGAGACCCCCACTGCTGCAGCCATGACCACAGATATGGGGGGTAGAAAATGCTGTGCAAAAGAATCCAGATTTTGCAGGGTTTAACATTGTTCTACATATGAGCAAATTCAGCGAGTCTAAGCATCAAGAAATCCAAGACGAGTTTTGGCCCGAGGTTTATATTACTCAACAAAGGTATTCTGAACGCTTGGCCTGAACTTGTTTCACTTGTTTGCTGATCGAATGAGAATAAGATCCTTTCTCCTCCACACATACAGAGAGCTTTCATCCCTAAGAGCTTATCTGCAAAAACATAAATTCTCTATGAACCAATTTGTTCGTCTTCTTTGTCACAAGTCTTGGATAATGAGTATTTAATGAGTGCTTCATTTATTAGCGTTCAATGCTAAATGTCTTCAAAGCCTAAAAACGCTGAAGTCTTCCAATTAATCCTCAGAGGAAAGATAAAGGACGAATAACGAACAACTGTGGAACTCAAAGACAAGCATTTGAACAAATTTTCCTCAATTTAACTTTCACAACTTAACACAGCCATGGAGTCTAAAGGAAAAGAAAAGGTTGTGCAGAAAAAAGGATCCAAGCAAGGGAACATCGACTGCCTTATTCAGATGGAGCTCCACTGAATTATGCAGAGAGCAATATGGCTATTATTCAAGATTTCAATCAGTTCATAATGTAATGGTTCCATATCGTAGAACACTGATGTACACTCTGACAACAAAAGGTTCATTGAAGATCTTACAGAGCTTCTTTAGGCCATCTCACTCTAAAAAGTACACCCAGGAACCTTTTCATCTGCTGTTTTACTCTCTTCATTATTTACAGTTTCTATTGCAAATCTACATTTCTAGGATAAGCACTTAAAACCTTTGCAAAAAGGTTTTAAATAGCTACTATATAAAAAAGTTTAAAGCCTTTCTTTATGGATTCTACATAGTGACAGACTGAAGAACCCCCTAAAACAGGAGTGCCCAACCCTAGTCATGGAAATCTATCATCCTAGACAGTAACAGATCCAACACACCTGACTCTGATACTCCAAATAACAAGCCTTCATTACCTGCATCAGGTGTGTTAGCTTAAGGTTTAAACTAATCTGTGCAGGGTGGTAGATCTCCAAGACAAGGATTGGACACCCTTGGCCTAAAACACTTTCCAGGTAGCTTTTTTGTGATGTTACAGGAATCAACACACGGCCATATACTCCATATTTAACTCTGATTAATCATATCAATGTATTTCAGCAAGGACGTCTACTTAAACCAGGCTGCCAATCAGAACAGAGCTCATTTACAAATATTAGTTTTAAAGGTATAGTAACAAAATAATTCTATGCTTTGAAAATGATAATGAAAAAATGAATTATAACTGCTTTTAGAACATAAACCTACACAGAAGTCATAAATACAAGAAAATGTGGAACACGGGCCCTTTTATAGCAGCACATACAGAGATCTGCTGTGTGACACTAGAATAGGAAATTTCTGTGCTGTGTGGGATATCACATTTCTGCTTTTACAGAAATAAAAAAATACCTAAGTCTGGTAATTTGCAATAAAACTGAAGGAAACAAGTAGAAGTACAATGCCCTCAGATCTGTACTCTTTTAGACACAAAAACAATAATTAACTACCCAAAACCATGTTGTGCAACTTGAATAGCTTCAGGCCACCATTGTTTTTAGATTAAATGTCATATTTTGGCTCATGTCTGCATATTTGCTCTGAGCTTGCTAGACATCTAATTAGACTGTCATGAATAATGAATGTGTTTATAAACAACTAAGTTGATGTAAGAAAATGAAAAAAGTGCTTTTAAAGACCAGCCTGTCTTAAAAAAAAAAAAGCGGGGAAAAAATATAACAATTAAAAAACACACAATAACTAGTAAGTCAATGCATATGGTTAACTTTACCTAAACCAGCTTGTATTCTATATTTGTTAAGTGGTGGCTCACTGAGATTTGATCTCACATTGTTGTTTTAGGGCTGCTTAAAGAAAAACAAGGAAAACAAGTCAGGTTATTACAGGAGCTGTATTATCATTATTAAAACCATCTGGAACGTGTACTTGACCTTAATTTTTGGAATAACCGGTCATTCACCGGGTACCTCCTTTATTTTGAGTAACAGCTAGGATTACGCCACATACTATAATAGCTTAAGATATTGCAATAAATTATGCCACAATATGTTTTTCTGAGTATATAGTGGATACTTTCAGTACTTACAGAATATTAAAGTGCAGAAAAAAATGCACGTCTGGTACACTTTAACATGACTCCAAGTATTATTACGCACATCATCCACACCTATAGTGAGGCCTTATCTTGCAGTGTTGTTTTAAGGGAATAAAGTGAAGAAAGCCAGAAGAGTCAGGCTATTACAGAAGCTGTATCATTATTGAAGCCATCTGTAAGTTGTACTTGGCCTTAATCTTCTGTAGAGCCAGTCCAGCTGATACCTTGTCCTCTCTACCTTCTCCGTTTGTGGGAACAGCTGGTCTCATGTCACGCAATGCAGAGCCGGACGTGCATTATCCTGAGCCACTTGACCAAAGCGTAATGGTCCTGGAGGAAGCCCTACTCTAAAGCTGTAATATTTGGCCTCTTCAAAGCCACATCACACATCGGGTCCCTTATAGGGAGGGGGTGGCTGATTGTTTTTGAACTGCCCGAGAGGGCGTAAAGTGGACCTCTGCGGCTAGCGGAATGATTTCTCTACCTTTTTTCCTCTTCCGAGAGCATTGAAATTTGCAAAGCAATACACACCCTGGCATTTGGTAGTATAATCTGAGCCAGCGCGGCCATCGAGGAACAGGCCAGTTCATATTGCGGAGGCATTTTTCAAACTGGAGTTATGCATCAGACACTCGCGGCAGGTGTCCCCTCAGTTAGTATGTATAAGACGCTCCTGCTCGGGATGTCCAGGGATGCGTGAGAGATTGTAGGATCAAATATTTATAACTGCAATCATAGAGGCAAAAGAGTGAGACGGAAGAACGCATAAATAAAAACTCAAGGGAGAGGAACACAAAATAGGCAAACATTTGGAGTAAAAGTGGGTGATATGACAGTATGACATCATTACCATGAAATATTACTGTAGATCACATTTGCATTCATAACACCAACTTAATGGTACTCGATTATGACAAAAACCATAATAACAATTATTCTGATAACAAATATAATTAACAACTATTCTGTAGTGCACTTCCACAGCCTACTACTACTACTACTACTAATAATAATAATAATAATAATAATAATAGTAGTAGTAGTAGTAGTAGTAGTAGTAGTAGTAGTAGTAGTAGTAGTAGTATATCCAACCCTGCTGTATTTAAAAGAAATGTAACCATGTGCGGAATCTGAGTCTGGCTTTACATGCTTTCGTTTTGGTTGAATGCAACATACACAGAACTATGCTGCATGTAAATAGCATGAAGTGAACCAATGCGTGAAAACTGTGCAACTCAGCATGCAACTTGAGCATATCACTGTAATCGTAGATTAAAGTTTTCTCTCTTCTCAAAAGATCAGCCAGTTAGCCCTATTGTCCAGTCTTAGACTAATTTTTTATTCAACTAGTTGTGCACAATTTTCATGCAAGTTTCATATATGTTTCAAGCAACCAAAACTGCAGTATGTAAAGCCAGCCATTTTAGTATAATAACTGTAGACTATAATCGTGATCAGATGAAATAATTGTAATTATTTTGAATAATTGCCGTCAGGCAGATATGTTCTAACAGCCATGTAAACAAGTCCTGTAAACGTGATTTCTGTTTGGGTAATGTTCAGAGTGATGTTAAGATAAGAAAACAGAAACTGCCCAATCAAAACAAGCTATGTCAGTCAGACTCAAAGCAATACAAGTCTGTTATTGTAGACCAGCAGCACTCAGGAAGAACAAGCTGATTAACTTCATTAATGCTAAGGTAGATATCATCTGAAACGGCGACACTATGATAACATTATGATATATTTGGAAAACACTGATCAACAGGTCCAACATCTACTCCTGACAATCAAAGCTTTATTACTTTCTTCTTTTCTAACATTCACACAGAATGAAAGTCATATGAAAGCTGAAACCCTCGTCTTTCTACTCAAGTTGTTCATTTCTGTCTGATATTTAAAGATCCTGTTTCAAGTAAACCATGTGTCACAACTTCAGCACAATAAGTGTTGAATAAGTGTTTGATTTTGGTTTCTACATGTTCCTACATTTTTAGTGTTCAGCAGTAAGTTTTAAGTTGATTTGGGCTCAGATTGAGACACTCTGAAACAATACAGTGAAGTTTTAGGAAGTTAAAATGTTTTAAAAATCTAGCAGAGCAGAAGATGCTTTAGAGAGCTGCAGAAAAGTCTGACAGAGTCGCAGAGGCCACTCTGGAGGAGAATCAGGAAAGGGTCAGTGGAAAAGGCTGGTGGTGAGTGACAGTGATGGCGATCGGCTTTGAGCAGATTAAGCTCAGAGTACCCAGTGGGTGAGGCCAGGGGAGAACCCAAACACACCAGCCGGCCAAAATGCTCACTGAGGATGCCATCCTCACACGCTCCAGCAGCCTTTTCACTTTAACTTTGAAGTGACCGGCATGATAATATCACCAGAGTGTGGCAGATGGGGTTATTGATGAAGCCAGAATAAAGTAAACTGAGCTCTGATTGTTGTCATTTTCAAATTTTGATTTAAAAAATGATCCAATTTGACGCTTTTAAAAATGTGTTGTTTACTTAGTCCACAAGACGACAAAAGCACTGGATAGCATAGTGGATAACAACATATTGTACAGTAAAGTTCAAGTTCCTTTTAGCTGGGAATCGTAAACATGAGTGTAATATATAAGGATGTGCTGATTGGGAAATTCTGGGACAATGTCAATCTAAAATGTTTAGTGTATCTTCTTTGAAGATAATTTAGCACAGCAGCCCAAACATGTTCTAAACATCTATCCAACATCAGTACTAAAATCATAACAATATCAATAACCATACTACAGAAAACATTCACCTGTTTTATAAATAAGAGTGTAGTGCATACACTTTGTTAAAGTTTTAAAACCTACCTTTCACTCCTAAACTAAAAAGTAAAAACTGCCCATTTAGAATTTATTTTTTCAGTGATGTCACATAAAACCCATACATTTACATAAATCCATCTATTCATACTATAGTAGTTTAGCTCTGCCCTATTCACACTGAAACCTTTCAGCCCAGACTGAGTTTTTAATGAAGCCAATCAGAACAGAGCTCATTTACATATGTCTTAAAGGTACAGTGACACAAACAGCCTGTTTAAATTTATGCATAGAGAATGAGCATAAACTTGAGTTATGACTATTTTTAACGTATAAACACACACCAATGTTACAAGTGGAGCTCAGGGGGAAGTAATATACAAGAAAAATTTAGAAAATGATCCCCTTTAATGATCTCTGTTAAAACTGATTGGATCATCACGCATCCCTAAAATTATAGCAGTAGGAGACTTACATAACTTAAACCAGTTAAATAAGTGATGATAATGCTTTGTTTCAGTGTTGTTTTGTTCTGCATTTCTTCAATAAAAGCAGAATTTAAAAAGTAAAAAAATATCAAACAATAATTTGCATTCTGGGTTTTCAGCCTACAGCAATAATCACACAATATTTGATTGTTTCAATCAGCTTGAACTCCATTTATGCCAATAAAAACATTTTTATTATGTGCATATTGGATACAAACACAGTCAAAAAATCTCACAATTTTTAAAATCTGGCCTAATTTCCCTCCCACAGCGCTATTTGATTGGTAGAAATGTGGTGGAGTAAATCCAATCAAACATGCTTTTCAGTGTTTTACAGCTGTCTAAAGCTCAACGCTCTTTACTTTAATAATATTCTAATATTCATTTACAGTGCCAGTCAAAAGTTTGGACACACCTTCTGGACATTCAGTGTTTTTTTTCTTTATTTAAAAATTTTCTGCATTGTAGATAAATACTAAAGTCATCCAAACTATGAATAAATACATATAAATTATTTAGCAAACAAAACAGTGTTAAACAAACCAAGACATTGTTTTATATTTTACATTCTTCAAAGTAAGCACCTCTTGCTTAGATGACAGCTTTCTTGGCATTTTCTCAGTCAGCTTTATGAGTCACCTGGAATGGCTTTCAGTTAACAGCTGTGCCTTGTCAAAAGTTCATTACTTGCATTTATTGCCCTCTTAATGTGTTTGAGACATCAATTGTGTGTCTACTTTGAAGAATCTAAAATCTAAAACTTTTTTTTTACATTTTTAAGTTTACTACATGATTCCTTATGTGTTCCTTCATAGTTTGGATGACTTCAGCATTAATTTACAATGTAGGCAAAAAATAAAAACACTGAATAAGAAGGTATGTCCAAACTTTTGACTGGTACTGTATGTTCATTTAAAGTAAGTTGTTTCTTGCAAAATTTAATATGAATTTTAAATTAATATCGGTAACATTACAAGCCCTGACAAGAACATATTGGTCGACATAGCAGATCTTTATCAAGTGCAGTAGAATTGTACTGTGATCTTGTATTATGGTGCTGGTGGTAGTTAACAGCTCTGCCTCTTAGTCTCGTTATTACCCTCCTCAGCCTCTCCAACAGCCTGGCAATAAATTATTTGTTCATTCAGGTGTTTAGGACAATAAATCTTAACCTTCTCTGCCTTTTTACAAGCCTGTATCTTCCGTCTCATGTTGGATTTCGTGGTAACATAAGGATTTGATAGCTAAACACATAAAAAATAAACATGGGAGGTAACAGAAAACATATGAGGCAAAGATGAAACAGCTCCCTCCCCGTGACTAAAAATGCCCCCATTGAATATTTACTATAATAAGATACTGACGGAGCAAGAGGGAGCAGTGGATCCCCAACTGTTTCAGATGGTCCAAAGAGGGGGGCAGGCACACACTGCCAAAATGGAACATCTACCTCTCTCTGTGCTCTACGCCAACCCATGACAGTGACATCTTCATACACTTCACTTGAATCATTCATCACTGACAGGGCTCCAGGGATGGCAACATGAAAAGCTCACAATACCTGCACTGGATTTACACTCAACACAGTGCTTTTAAACGGCTTGTATCCTACATTATTCCTTTACATTACATTTTTACCCTGAGGTCCACTTTTGTGTGGTTTTACTTAGTAAAAAAGCTTAAACCTTTTTCCAACCTTAGAATTAAACAGTCTGTTTGTGTTACTGTACCTTTAAGATATATGTAAATTAGCTTTGTTCTGATTAGCTGTGCCTCGTTCGAACAGCAGTCCAGGCTGAAACATTTCAGTATGAATGGGGCTGAACTAAACTACTATAGGCTGAATAGGGCGGTTTGTGTAAATGCATTGGTCTCTATGACATCACTAAATCTGTCCAAATGGGCTGTTATTACTGTACTGATTATTGCATATACAGACGGAGAGAAAGATAAGTTTTGAAACTTTAAAAATGTTTATATTACATTACATTGCATTTAGCGGACGCTTTTATCCAAAGCGACTTACAATAGTATAAAAAGTACAAATGCAGAAAAATACTAAAGTTAAATAAT
>BRDA01001547.1:24817-49633 GCA_036984385.1 Crenuchus spilurus | reverse complement strand
AACAGTCTGGTGCTACATTAAACTTTCATTTAAAAACCAGAAAAAGATTTTCTGTATTATGGTTACTGATATGATTATTGATATTGATATTGGGCCGATATCTAGAGCAGTTTGGGCTACTATGCATATGTATTTGCATAGAAAACTGTCATCATTGACAAATATACATAAAAAATATCAAAGTATAATAATCTCAGAATTTCCAATTCAGCACATCTTTATAGATTACAATTATGTTTCCAGTTTCCAGCTAAACAGGGCTGTACTGTACCTTTAAGACTGTTCCTCCTTCAAAAAGGAGTCTAGTTTAAAACACTTACACATGATTTGCCATTGCTAAAGTGCTGTAGACTGAATGGGTGGGTTGTCCAGATTTCCATGACATCACAAAAACAATGAATTCAGTACAGGCTGTTTTTCCACATACTGACTGTACAGAATGGGCAATACATTGTTGATACTTCACTAATGTTTTCTACAGCTGTGTATTCACAAGAACTTGTTGATACGTTATGTATCAGGATACAAGAGTTATATATTGTGATACTATTAGTATGATATATTATGATATTTTAAATCTAATTTTTGGAAAATTGACAGCAATGTGTCGTCACACTACATATTTCTGTTGAAGTGGAAGAGTCTAATGCCTGAAGATAGATTACAACACTGCCATCTAGTGGTCAGGGTTTAAACACACCATGAAATAAACCACCAATCTTTACATGTAAACTATTCATCATAAATCCATACTGTGTTTTTGAGAACTGATGCAGTATCACAAAACATAATATTGTGATAGTCAAGTGTATCAACATTTTCATACACCCGACTTTGTTTACAGATAAAAATGTCAAAGATATGGGCCCTTTAAGAAGAATCCAGGAAGAAAGTTGTTGCAATTGTCCTCTTTGCTTCCTGAACTTTAACCTCTGGGGTTTTTGCACAGTCTCCAAACAGATGCTCACAGTCTCCACTGCAAATTTTGATTGATTAGAAGCCTCCATTGTACGATCTGTGTGTTGACGGATGCATTTTGTTGAGAAATAAAAAAGCAGTGAAATTCACAAACATTTGACTCCATCAATCAAAGAAGCAATCGAAAATAATTCAATTATGGAGCCTCAGAGCTGCCTGGCATATGACCCGTCACGCTCAGCTTAAAGAACAAATTCAATTGGAAGACAATGCCTATACCAGAGTGCTAACGTCTGCCCTGCATATACTTAAACTGACTATAGTTTATAGGTCTTAGTGTGGTGTGGAAACAGCTTTGCAAACAAAAGCTCCAAAGATGAAAACTTAGAGGATGAATTTGCAGAAAATGCAGCTTCACACTGCAAAACATTTGACATTGAACAATACGGATAGAGTTCACAGGGTAGATTTTAAGGTTCTTGTGTTTGTTTTTTGAAGCACTGCAGGGATCCACACCAAACCTTTGAAGCACTATTGTATCCCAAGAACATTCAAATCTTCCAGCAAACTGCTGCAAGCTGTTCCACAGTCCAGTTCTCAGAAAAACATATTTACATACTTTTTCACTTATCTCAGATGTAGTCAGTCAGCCAAGACCTGTTTGGAGGCAAAATTTAGCTTCTTTAGCTGGAGCTGTGAGGCTAAGGTTGCTAACAAACTCAACAGTCACCTAAATACCCCAGTTGTTTGTGTAAAAATATCACCAAAACTTCACCAAACCAACTCATACCTCATCTAGATGTTAATGAAGGTCTCCTGGACTAGTGGATGTTAATTTTGAGAGAGTTTGTTTGGCATATTTTTACAGAAATTATTATTTAGGTGACTACTAAATTGTAGTGCTTGTTATTAATGTTAGCCTCACAGTTCCAAACATTGCCTTCGCTGATTGACTGCATCAGTTGAATGGAAAAATATATATATATTTTAGTTATTTTTGTATTAATACTGGCATGTTTAAATAGCAGACATTTGTTATTTTTAGGAGTTTTATGGCTTTTTTTCTGTGTTCTTTTTTTTAGCATGTTGTTGTAGTCATTTTCATATGATACTATACGTCATTTTGGTAAATGTAATGTTTAAAATGTGATTTGAATATGTAAATACACTGAGACTCATCAGTATAATTAGGTATGTAATATTTATTTCATACAATTGCAGTTACTGATCACAATTGTTTTCCAGACAGAAATGGTTACATAAAAAAAATTTAATACATCTGAAAGTTATCAGTCTTAAAAAAACAGAAAGCATTTTATCTGGAGACTATTAACGGACTACTACTAGCAGCTAATGCTAATGCTGTTAGCATTTTTGTTCTGTATTTTCACTTGTAATATATAAATGGGTCAGCAAACAGAGTTGAGTTGTCCTCAGGGCACCTGGGGAGCAGTTGGGTGTTAGGTGCCTTGCTCAAGGGCACTTCAGTCATGTCCTGTCAATTCATTAACATTAAGCTCAGAAGGCTGGTTCCTTATCCACATGCCCATGGCTGCCCATCACAAATACAACTGTTTATTTCTGAACTGTTAATTTAATTACTAATTAATCACATTATTTATCTTAATAATCAGCAAAAATGTAATGTTGTGACAGAACTGAATATGATCAGTTTGTTTTCATGATAAAATGCTTTTCTGCATATATTCAGTTTTTTAGCTGAGCATAATTCGTCCTGTTTAGCTGAACTTTACTGCAATCCTCGATATTAATCAGCTCTGATCCAAAGTTTACCAAATCTTACATAAAATAACTCGCAATATTTAGAAAGAGTGTATATCATAAAAATGTCCTCAACTATGATATTTTTTGTTGCATCGCCCGACTCTAAAGCTTTAACATATCAGAGCCAAGAGCAGAAAGATCAAAATAAAGTGAGTTTTTGAGGTTTTCTGGATATAATTTTCTCTTCAGATGACTATAGCGTGAAAGAAGGGGAAAATATGCAGAGATCACTTGTGGCCTCCTATAGTGAAGCGATTGAAGCAGGCCGTCACAGCTGCCATGGCTTGGAGTTGAGAGGCCCGCTGATCCTGGAGCTGAGCAGGGACGTTAACAGCGTGACTTTTCATCCAGGCTTTTCTTAACTCGCCTCTGTGGATGGAGCAGCATTTCATGCTGGGAAGGTCTGCATTGAAGAGGGGCCTTCATGAAGTGGCAGAATGGGTTAAAGGGGGCAAAAAGACCTCCCTCCACCCTCTTGTCCCCCCCCCCACTCCTGTCCTCCACCCCAGGGCCAAAAGGAGCACAGAAACACACTAGGTTTTATGATGTCTAGCCTGATGCAATGTGAGAGAAGTAAAGGATGGAGAGCTAGATCAATACGATAGAAAATATCATTCCTTGATACTTTTTCTAGAAAAAGTACAATGATGTTTCTGGCTTCAAGCACTTTAAGCACTGCTGATATCTGTAATAAAAATCACACTTATAAGAAAAGAATTCCCTGCAATTGATACTTACAGCTCCCATCAGTCATATGGAGCTAACAGGATAAAATTCCTTAAAACAGATTAATGGAAAAGCAAGTGCTTTTTCCTATCTGCCCATGACCACTAATAGTGATAAAATCCACGGATTACGTGCTGCTATTTCCAAGCATGCCTAATGGTTTCCATTTCTTCCGTCTTTATCCCATGGATGGATTAGGACTGTTTTATAATTAATATCGAGGATTGTAAGCGAGAGTCCATCTGGTGCAGTGACACACTTTAGCGAGAAGTCCGCCCAGCGGGAACGGTATCATCTATTCAATTAGATCTGCACCCAGAAGTGGGTTCTAATGGGTTTTGAAATGCCTGTCACATCCATCCGTTCCACGGCCCCCACACACTCGGAGCCGTGCCACGGCGCACTGATCTCATGACGCTGGTCCCTCTCATGCTTTTCACAAACTTTTTTCTCCTCTTTTCCTCTCCGCTCCCTTTCTTCTCCCGCTCTCCTTTTCTTCCCCTGCGTCTAACACATGGAAATAATCTCTGGCCTGAGAGCGGAGGGCTGATTTGATGGGCTGCGTTATCCAAAGCTAACGCTAACACCAACTCTGCTCTCCGCTCTCCAACAGCGGGCCTCTAATTTGCACGTTCAGTGTTGAAGGCTGTTTCCTGCTCGAAAACTTTCTTTTTTTCCTCCTTTTTTTTGGGAAATGGCCTCAGGGCGAGCCTCATTTAAATTGCTGCCACTGTCTCAGAGGTTTGGAGCTGAAAAAAGAGAAAAGAGCTCTGTTCTGGACAACAGTAAGGCTCTCCGGGCACATCTGAGGCTAACGCACATCTTTCTCGCTAACGCCGCTGTCACTTCAGGCATGGGAATCGTTTGCCGAGGTGAACTGGAGCTGAGTTTAGTCTCGACACATGCTAACACTTACCCTAACAACTGTAGCGTTCAGCGTCTATTTTCAAAACCATTTCATTTCTTGGGCCGCTACTGCCACGCCACAAGTGGCGGCAACAAAAGCAGCTTCGCCACATTGGCAGGTAATGACGTTACCAGGCAAATAACCCCTGAAGAACATTTATTTTAAGGCTTGTGAAATAATGGGATTTCAAGTGGACATAAAGCAGCTTCTCTGCTTGAGGAAAATGTATGGAAATTGCATCGGTTTTAAGAACAACCCCTCCCCACCCGCCCCCCGCACATAACGACGGCTCCTGCGTGTCAAGGTGCCTCAGACGGACGGCCGTTATCACAAGAGCAGATGCAGCTGTCCAAGATCTTCTTGAAAGCCAGGAGAAGCAGTTGTTTCCTATAAGTGGAATAACAGTTTGAATAGGACCATTTTTCCTGGCCCAAGTAGAAGCCCTGGCTAAAGGTAGCTGTGCCATAATATTATAGTACAAAATGCCATTTTACAAAACTTTATTGTTGAGATTTTCTCGGAGTTGCACATTTAATACACCAGTGAAAGAACAGCACCACAATTAAATATAATTTTCTAAACAATTTACAAAAGAATGAGAGAAAATCCACACAACAAAGTGCTAATGTTAATGGGCTGCCAGCCATAAAGCTGAAAAGTGACTGAAAACATCTGCTAGTAACTACTTACTTGGTCAAAAATGACTCTAATTTCGTCAAAAACACTCTAATCATTTCACTTTAAAAGCACTTTACTAACTGATGTGACTGTTTACAGTTGTCAAGGAGAGATAAGTACATAAACCTCCTCTCAGAAATATCAAAACATCTAAAAACTACATTTAAAATATCAAACTTGCTTCTAGTCTATGGTGTTGTTTTTTTATAATATACTCAGGACCTAAGTGATACTATTTAGAAAACATCATAAATCACAATGCCAATAAGCTATCATCATATCGCCGATCTTTACTAAGTAATCCAGCAGAGACTCTAAGCTGAGCTCTTTGTAATGAGATCCATATCGGAGCGAAACGTGATCAGACTCTTCGACAGAGCGAGAGAGGGCAGAGGCCGACAGGCCGGGGCAGAAAGTAAAAACACTTTCTGTGACATTTCCCACTGCAGAAGCGTAAAAACAGGCAACTTCCAGCTTCCCGGGAAGCTTTAATGACTGGAACAGAGCCAGCTCATCCCTAGACTGTCACTTGTGATCAGAGGAGAATCTCGGCTGACTCGGCCGTCCCCTTGCCGGCTGACTTTAATATGTTAACTACAGGCCACTCAGTAACTCACGATTTATCACACATGACACCTGAGCCAAACTGAGCCAACGTAATCAGGACAGCCTTTGGAGCAGAGAGGAAAACGAGAAATCGGAGGCAGTTGTTACAGTGCTGAGAACGTCTGCGTTTTTGGGCTTGTTTACAGCTTCGGTCTGGATAAATACACGGAAGCCGAGTTGTCCTCAAACACGCTGCAGATGTGACAGCGGCTCCAAAAAGGAAGACTCAGAAAGTGCTGTCTTCTATTTTTCCTCTCCTTGCTCTTCTTGTCAAGAGGAATAAACAACAACCGGTACTTATGGTCTCGGCTTAGCAAAAAAAAAGTCTCAAAATTCAGCTTCAGATTTAATCTGGAAACCCAGATCTCCAAGCTGAGCTGGGACGTCTCAAATATACAACATAAAGCTGTATTAACATACAGAAGTGCAGAAGAACATCTAGCATCTCTCAGCATATGGTTCTGTTCTCTTTTTGGTCAAAATGATAAACAGTCAAGCAGTCCAAGAGCTGAAGCAACACTTGTAAGTGGAACTTACAAACACTGAGCAAACATAAGGAACCGCCATCAGATGCTAATTCTAAAGTTCTTCACCTCACTTGTCATTCCTCTTGAAGTATCTCCAAGGTGTTTTTGAGGTTAAGATTAATTGAGTGAGCTCCTGCATTTGGGAATACAGAGTGCGGTGATATCTGAATAAAAATCCATGAAGACAAACTGCGAGCGCAAAGGAACCCCAGCGGTCTGAGTCCACTCTCTGTACACAACCTCATAACTCAAAGCCTATTTGGGAGTGCTGTGTAAGATTGTATTGTTATTGTTCCCAGCAAGGAAGAAGATGGCAGGATTAATTTATTAACCACAGCAGCAGTGGTCTCCGAAGTAGGCAACAGGATCCAACATGCAGTAAATCTAGACAAGACATCAGATACTTTTCTTCATGTTATCAGCTCTGCCACCAAAACTAACTCGAGAAGACGAAAAAAACAATGAATTCTTTATAGCTGCCACCCCCTCCCTCAATCCCCTCCAACTTTAACTTCAGCACTGCGGCTGCTTCATCTGAAGTGCATGGCTGAATACATTTACATGCATTTTTAATGATCTGCTAGGCTGTAATGGAATACTTGTACTTATTGGCTCCTTGGCACATAAGTGAAAAAGGAAAATGGATATTAATTGATTCATGTCACAATCTACATGCAATAACATATAAAAGCAACAGTGGATCCTCCAGCCATCTGATAGCAGTCCAAGCCAAATTAATGATCGAAAACCACCGTTATCCTGTATTTCACAAGAACAAATAACCCAAGCATGGAAAATGTTTATAGTGCTGGTTAAAACGGACGAGCCAGCATTCTGAAAAATGACAAGCTAAACGCTGGAACATCTCTGAAGGAATCTGGCCCATCACAACTGGATTTATTTGTTTCTGATGGTAGTTTTCTCCAAAGTAAGGCCATGAATTAGCTTCCTACCACAAAAGGACATCCCAAAGGCCAGATTCAGTACATCAAAGCTGCCGCGTCTGAAGAAATGAGCAGTTTTGGGCCAAAACACTTTTTAGAATGTCTCAGATTTGTTGATTTGTTGATATGTTGGTATGTTGGTATGACTCAGGCCTCAACAAGTTCTCAAACAGTTTTAAAATGATGAACAGACCATCTGACTCTAAGACTGCTGCTTTGTAATGTATTTATTCACTTATACATTCATGTTTTGTAATATATGCACTTTTTTTTACTATAAGTCAGTGATCCTTTTCACTGATTACATTTAACACAGCCAGCGCTCATTTCCAGATGAAAAATTAAACAAAAACTGCATTCTTTAAGCATTTCTTGGGGTCTAGAAAAGGTTACCAACCATAATAATGTTATTCCACAGTGATACAGCAACACGATACCACGGTCAGACGTCTAACAGATCAAACAAAACCACATCTTTGATGTTATTTCTTAAAAATGCAGTAAAAATGAGATAAGTAACGCTTGCATACATAAAGTTAAATGCCCGCCAAAGTCCAAAAGACTGCCTGGACCAGAACGTGAACTTTATTAAGTGTAATTAAAGTGTAATATGACCTAAAAGCCATTGTTTCACTCTTGCTGTGCAGATCTGGAACATATTCAGGAACTTTTAAGCTTTTGTTTGTGAAGTTTCACTCCATACACCACCACTGTATTTAAAAGAGAACTCACAGTACATTACTCAGCCCAAGCCTTCAAAATTACAGCCTGAGACAAACGAAAGCTACACATCAGCTAGACAAGGACTGTTGAAAAAAATACTTATCTTAGCTTTTAAACAACTATATAAATATATGACTGGTGAATGTATATAACTGAAATATATACATTAATGCCTGAAACGGAACAATAATTCAGTTAAAAAGTTTCCGTTTATACAGTCAGAACAGTGGAATCTGAATCAGCATTTATCACACTACAGCCAACAGCATAACACTACTGTGAAATCTGAACAAAGGAATGTAGACAGAATATTGATTTTTCGAGAATTGATACAGTATCACAAAATATAACACTGTTATACTCAAGTGTATCAATATTTTCCTAAAGCTCTAATTAGTCAACTGTATACATATATCACATGTGCTCATTTTAATATCCCATAATTCAAATCTCCTCATTATAATATTGCAACATAGACATATTAATGGTTCTTTACTGCTCCTTATCTGTGATTTCCTTCATCCTGGACTACTACAGCTCCATCACAGGCTGGGTTTTATGAAGAAAGCGAAACTGCTCATGCTCCATCACCTCTCCACACATGCTGGAGATAATTTAGGTCACAACAATGCGGCACAACTAAGCATGCACTCCAGGCAAAGTCCCAAATCACACCACGCCATTATTACCAAAGCTCCAGAGCCGTCTGTCTTATTTCTATGATATATATGATTGAACTGAAGCTCCGTAGCTATGTCATGCAGAAGTTCAGGATGAAAAACGAACAGAAGGACGCTCTGAAGTGGAACAGCACTACCACAGAAGACAAACAAGTTGACAAATACACAAGTGCTGAGAAATAACACCTTCATAAGTGGCCTGTTATGGTCACAGATAACTTTTGTCGAAAACTTTTTGTGCAAAACCCCTCTTTCAGCAGCTATGATTTAGGGAAAAACAGTATTATATAGTTAACAATATGAATAACAATGACAGACATAACAGATGATTGTCTAAGTCCAACATATGACAAAATATATGCATTAATTACCATTAATTTATTGTGCAAATTAACAGTATACTGTGTACAATAAAACACATCAGCATTAAAATCACTTCCATAATCACCACTAACACATCACCTGGCTCTACCTCAAACACCATTCATCACACAGGCCTACAGATAGTCTACAAGTTGAATACAAAATAAAATATGATGACATGATGTGAGTTTTGGTGAGTTTTGTCAGGCCTTGTATTTATAAACAGTGTAAACAGTCTGGACGTTATAAAGAGTGTATTACTGTGTACTCCTGTGAAATGTGTCCTCCAGTAAAGCAGTGCCTTCACGCCCTTGGAAGCCTCTTTCTTAAAAAAAGTTACTTTCAACAAATATTATCAACTTTATATCTTTGCACCTGAGTTCCGCTGCATATCTCATCTCCAGATCAAAAGGCTTTGTGCTGCACTAAAAACAGCAATGTAGAACAGTTCTATGATAATCGAGAACATTGCTGCCTGTAATAGTCCTGTATAAATGCTGTGAATTAAAAACATGAACGTAATCACTCTTTGTATTTTATTCATGTGTAACCCTTTTGTGTGTTAAGTGTGTTATCTTACACTTACAATAGTAATCTATTGATATAGGCTACAGTATAAGTCCCAGTTTACTGTATGGTCCTATAGGAGTATTATAGAAATACATGTTTGCATACAGGTTATAATAATCCTGTGATGAAGTCTTATATGAATATATTATCACATCCTTCCCAAATAACTGTGCTGATGTAACTTTATTTGTGTGCAACTTCTAAACCATTTTTGGTGTACTTTTAACACTGTTCTGTACAGTCTACATGTTATAAGATGCTTATAGAAACACTGCAGAATGTAATATGTAGCTATGCATATTTTTATTTATGGTTTATAACATCATGGCTGTCTTTTTAATCAATCAAACAATAATAACAGTAGTAAACTATATCTACAATAATATATAACATATGTATACCATAGTAAACTCTAAGATTCCTATTACATAGTTATAGATATTTTATGCAAGGTGAATAACATTAATGTAGTACTATAATAAGCTATAATAATATATTCATCTACTATGCTCTATACTAAATTATAGTATTTGTATATAATAATCCATAAGTCTTGTATACTATAGTAAACTGTCTGTTTAAACAACTAGAACCATCACTCTATTAAGGTCCATAACACTGATGTAGTGTTATAGTAAACTATAGTATTGTCAATCCAGATCTATCACTGGTACACTGCAGACACTACCTCTGTAACATAGCTATAGACATTTTATATTTTTAAGGGTTGTAACAATGGTATAATGTTGCCTTATAGCAATAACAAAGTAGTAAATAGTACTCAAATAAAAGTTAAATAAAATTATAAAATATACTCATTATGTATTGCATGGCTATAAACATTTTATTTGTTTATAACATTGGCATGGGGTTATAATAAACTATAGTAGTATAATCTATATTATAGATTATCATAAAAAACATGTTCATTGGATGTAGGTGTTAAATAACTATAGATATTTTATATAAGGTTTACAATAATGGTGTAATGTCATATCAGCAGCAAACTATAGTGGTGTAATAATCTATAAAAGCAATATATAAAGGGGTAAAGGGTATGTGCCTATAATAATCTATAAGACTCCGACTGTATGTATTATAGATACTTTAATTTTAGGTTTATATCATTGATATAGTGCCACAATAAACTACAGTATAATAATAATAATAATAATAATAATCTGCAGTAAGCTATAGTATCTGTCTCTAATACTCTATAACACTTTTGTAGTATAGTAAACTGTTTTAATAATTATATAGCTATAAATTAATTATGTAAACCTAACCTAGCTACAGTGTTATAATGAACTATAATAGTATTATAAACTATAATACACTATAGTAAACTAAGTGTATTATATGTCTACAGATATTTTATGCATGATTTATAGCACTAGTGTACTGTTATAATAACTACAGCAGTATAGTGAGCTGTATTACTCAGTAGTGCACAAGTGTCATTGTCTATAATCTATAATGCTGTATTACATACCTATATGCGTTTTTTTAAGGTTTATAATATTGACATAGTATTATAATCTATAAGACTTAATATAACACTTATAAGACTTCTGTAGACAGTGGACAGCAGTAGCAGAAGCATGGTCAACACTTACTTTGGGTTCTGTGAGCTCCAGATGATGGTGTCCAGGGACTTGGCTAAGGGCAGCGTAAACTTGCATAAAACCACACAAATCCAGAGGTAGTATCTCCAGTAGCTTTCTGTGGCCATCGCTGCGTTTAGATGTATTTTCTGAGATGTTTTAGTTTGAGGGCTTCAGCGAGCAGTTTCAGTGCAGAAGTGGCCGAAAGCATGAGCAATCCAGTGCGGGATTCATAGCCCCTCCATGCAGGTACCTTCATGCACTGTTCTGCAGAACGTGTCCTTGGCTGAACCTCAGAGGAGTCGGAGCGCGACGCGCAGCGCGCGGTCAACGGAACCGAACGTCAGGTGCGTTTTCCAGCAGAAAACCTGTGGCTTCAGCCGCTGGTTCTCCCCGAGGCGATTTTCTCCAGGAACAGGTACTGCAGGTCTGACGACTCAAGACTCTCAAACAAGCCAAAGCTGCGTTCTCGCAAAGCTCCTCACAGAACCGAGATGTCCAGCCTCCCTGCGTTCAGATAATAATGACCACAACTCCGTGTAAGTCATCTTAGGCACTGCAGCTCGTACTGGGCTCACACAGGGACTGTCCCCCTCCGGCTGTGGTGCAATCCGGATCCACGTTGTTGTTTTTCACCAGCGCGCCTCCTTCACGGTCATATCCCTCCCTCTACAACTCTAAAAGCTATCCAAGTGTCCGAGTGGTCACCAGCCTCAGGGTCCTTCACTCCGACACTGAATGAACTTCCATTCGCAGTGCAGGAACCAGTAGGGGCGACTCTGCTCTCCTCCACAGCCGAGGTGTGCAGGCTTTTCCGGCCAAACTCGTGTTAACTGCGCTCCGGCAGATTGCGCCAGTCTCCGCACTGAACACCTACTGTAATCTGACACTACAGCGACTTGACCACGCCCTTCGAGGACGCTTCAGCCAATCAGACTGCAGCCCAGAGTCGGCGCTGCGAACACGTTGAGTACATACAGACGAGCCTCCAGTAAATGAGCAGCCGGTGTGGTTAACCCTTTAAAGGGGACATATGCTACGCTTTTATTATATTTTAATTTGCCCTCCTGAGGTCCTCTTATGACGTTAATGTGGTTTTATGTGCATTTTTACACTTTTTTTATTACAACCACTTTTCTCTTAAACCGTTAAACGTTAAATCGTTCACCTTATTGACATTTAAGCACATTTTATCCATCTACATATGCTAATTACTTTAACACCTAGCATATTAGCATATTTTTAGCATATGTAAAAAAACAACATATTTATTAATGACCCAGAATAAAAAAACTCCTGATACAGCAATATGTTTTATGATTTTATAAAAAACTGAATAAGCTATTTTTATTACCATGTATTTAAGACTGATATACATAAATTATATGCCTCATTGTATGAAAGGGGTGTAGCTATAATCTCCATATGAAGATGTCAATATTGTTTTCTGTAACATTACAAACTTCAAAGAGTATTTCTATAAATGGACTGCATGTACTGGGGTACAGTGGTAACCCTAATTACGAGCATCCCTAGTAACGAGTATTCCAGGTAATGAGTCGAGATCTCTGAATATTTTTGTTCCAGGTAACAAGTAAAATTCCAAGTAACTAGTAGCCTAAATTAATTGAAGTATGCCAACCGCTATTATCGCTGCTGTCATAGCATCGCCTAGATGCTAGCGTAGAAGAAGAGGTCAGTCAATACCTTTGACCGCTGTCCAGTGAAAGTGAAAGTCGTAGTGAAAGCGACGCAAAGAAAGGTAGTGAACAAGAAAGTTAGATAAATTTTACTTTTACTTTTCATATGATAAGTGTAACCATGCCATACACGTACGCCCGTCCTCCTCTCCTCCTTAGCCACCAGCCTACACGAGCACCGTCGGTCTCCCTCTCCTTACTGGCCATCCTACACGAGCGTCGTCATCGTCTCGTTTATTTTTTGAAAAACCCATATAAACACATTATTTAGCATATTAAAGTATACTGTATATTGGCCGGCTGACACAGATTAATCAGTTTTACATCTATTCTTATGGGGAAAATACATCCAGCTAACGAGCAAACCAGCTAACGAGCTCGGCTCCTGCACAGATTAAACTCGTAAGTAGGGTTACCACTATATCCTAAATAAAAGTCTACAAATGACAAAGGATCAACATGAGTACTGCACAAGTCTGGTTATATACATCACCACATATAAACATAGTCATGTTGATTACTGCTGTTAACTTCCAGCCTTTTACACATCCATAAAGGGGTGGGGCACAAGAGGAAGCCACACAATGCAGAAGGACCTGTCAACACTGCCCCCAAGTGGACAAAAAAGGAACCTTACATCTGCTTTTTGTTGTAAATAGTTGTACATAGCTTCATTTGATTGCTCTATATTTACCATCAAATGTTCACATTTACCACCTTTTTAACTGTTTACATATTTAAAATTCTTAATTCAGCATATCTGATTGGTTGTGTTTTGTGTGTTTATAGGTCTAGTATGCTGTTATTGTATGTTAAATACTGTGTAA
This sequence comes from Crenuchus spilurus, assembly GCA_036984385.1. Lineage (NCBI taxonomy): Eukaryota > Metazoa > Chordata > Actinopteri > Characiformes > Crenuchidae > Crenuchus > Crenuchus spilurus. The sequence continues at coordinate 36,075 of BRDA01001547.1, read as the reverse complement.
AATAATTATCAGTGATGTACAAGTAATGTTACCAGAACTTTGTCATGATAACCGTTTTTAATGTGGCATATGAAAACAAAACCTTTTTATACAAATATAGATAAACATTACTACAAAAAAAATGAAAACAAAATGATCATTTTTAAAAATTTCTTTTTTATGTTAATGTAAAATATGAAAGTAGGCTAAATATAATTCAAATGTTTTATTAAATGAGAGAGAAATGTTCAGATTTAATGTAATATTTCTGTAACCCTCACAATCACCTGGTCCATCATTCAGAAAGCCCTTTAAAGAAGCACAGTAGACTGAAGGTCAGTTATTCTGACCAGGATGAGCACAGTGGGGGGGTAATCTGATCCTGAGGGGCTTTGTGAAGGGTCTGACAGTTCAGGTGATGAGTTAAATCAGGTGTGGAAGAGCAGATAAAACACTAAACTGTGCAGCACCAGGGTCGCCAGTCTAGTGGACTTAAAGCACACACCAACAACTGGACCGTACAAGAGGTTATTAAAGGGCTCACAAACTGAAGTTCCATGTTTAAGAAATGTGACTTAGTTGGTTAACATTATTATAGTTTCAAGATGTAGCATTCACTCTCCAGACTGCCTTTTTGTAATGTCACAAAAATAACACATTTACATGCATCCACACGTTCATCCTACAGCAGTTCAGTTTAATCCATTCACCTTACAGAAGTTTAGCTCCATTCATTCAGCCTAAAGCAGTTCAGTTCCATCCTTTCAACCTACAGCATTTTTACCCCATCCATTCAGCCTGCAGCAGTTTAGCTCCATCCATTCAGCCTGCAGCAGTTTAGCTCCATCCATTCAGCCTAAAGCAGTTTAGCTCCATCCATTCAGCCTAAATCAGTTTTGCTCCATCCATTCAGCCTACAGCAGTTTAGCTCCACCCATTCAGCCTACAGCAGTTTAACTCCACCCATTCAGCCTACAGCAGTTTATCTCCATCTATTCAGCCTACAGCAGTTTAGCTCCACCCATTCAGCCTACAGCAGTTTAGCTCCATCCATTCAGCCTACAGCAGTTTTGCTCCATTCAACCAACCTACAGCAGTTCAGCTCCATCCATTCAGCCTACAGCAGTTTAGCTCCACCCATTCAGCCTACAGCAGTTTAGCTCCATCCATTCAACCTACAGCAGTTTATCTCCATCCATTCAATCTACAGCAGTTTAGCTCAACCCACTCAGCCTACAGCAGTTTATCTCCATTCATTCAGCCTACAGCAGTTTAGCTCCACCCACTCAGCCTGCAGCAGTTGAGCTCCACCCACTCAACCTACAACAGTTTAACCCCACCCATTCAGCCTACAGCAGTTTAGCTCCACCCACTCAGCCTGCAGCAGTTGAGCTCCACCCACTCAACCAACAGCAGTTTAACCCCACCCATTCAGCCTACAGCAGTTCAGTTCCACCCATTCAGCCTATAGTTGATTAGCTCCACCCATTCAACCTACAGCAGGTTAGCTCCACCCATTCAGCCTATAGCAATTTAAGCCCATTCATTCACTCCTCCAGACTAACTTTAGACAGTAAAGCTGTGCATCAGTAAGGTCTGTATGATATGTATAATAAAACAAGTGCTAATAAAAAGTGATATTTGTGCTACTTCTTATACTTTTAAGTCAAGTGCAAAATTGTGATTTTTTCAATCTAATTGTCAGTGATGTGTCCTTATACTGCTTATTTTAGTTGAAGTGGAAGAGTCTAATGGCTGAAGATAGATTACAATACTGCCATTCAGTAGTTGGGGTTTAAATACAACAAAATATGAACCACTAATCTTTACATGTAAACTATTCATTGAAAGTCCATACTGTGTTTTTGCAAATAAATACAGTATCACAATACATATCATGATACTCAAATGTGCCAAAATTTTGTAACATTCCTACTAGACAGTTGCTCCTGAATTAAACAGGATTATGTTTGTTTTTCTTCTTAAAAGCACAGGCTAAGGTTTTCATTTCATTTCACTGCAGCTTTGTGCCATTTTCTTCACTTTTAATGCATGCAAGTGCCGAGCAGCTGATTTAAAAACAACTTAAATAAGCTGCAGTGACAAAACGTAGATTAATGATGCTCATTTAATGCTTGCAGCTGATTTATGAACATCATATCACAATCATTTGGCCTAAATGAAAAGCTTAAATTTTAAACTAGCTCATTTTAAGTTTTCATCTCGTTTTGCTGAGTTTGTGTAAAATGTACATATTTTTGTGTAAAATGTACATATACTTTGTATTTTTTTAATACCTTAAGCATTAAAAAGTCATGTGACATTTTCAAGCAAAGCCTTTCATGTTATGTTTGCAGTTGGTTGAATGTAAAAATCCTATTGTATTATTAAGGCATTACATAGTGATTACATAGATTAATATGTTATTTAAGCTTGGTTCATAAGTCTGGGATTACAAAATACATTTATTATAATTTGCTGTCAAAATGCAACTTAAAATATTCTAAACCTTAGAGAAAGGTGATGAAAATAATCAATTTGGCTAAATCTGACATTAAGTAGCTGTTAATTATTCTATTTTGTTGTTTTTGTTGTAAAATAAATAAATAAATAAACTGCTTAAAATGACAGTAAGAGCCTATAAAACTGTTATAAAATAAAAGTGAAGTAAATATAAAAGGAAAACTGGAATTATAACTGGAATTAATTAATAACTGAATTAATTAATTAATAACTAGAATTATAACTGGAATTAATATAATAAAAAATAAGGAAAGTAATAAAATAGTCATCGCTGATACATGAGAGATGATTAAACACAGGATAACAGTTACACTTGAGCATTTTCTAGACTAAGTGCATGATACCACTTATAGTTGAGTGTTTTCTAGAGTAGACTAACCCCAGGATAACAGTTATAGTTGGGTATTTTCTAGACTTAGTACAGGATAACAGTTATACTTTTCATGATTAAACCCAGGTTAAAGTTTATACTGGATAATAATGATTTGTCTGGAGTGTTGTTCAGCACTCTGAGAGATGAAGATCACTGAGTCTTCAACAGTACTCAGAGCTCAGGTTTTGTAGTTTATGTGTTTTGTCTCCCCCTACAGTTCATTGTGCAGCTGATGTTATTCAAACTGAACAAAGACCACCATTAATATCTAACCTGTGTAAGCAGAACATAAACCTTCAGGTAATCTCAGTTAACAGTTCTCATTATTCAGTCATTTCTATTAATGATTCAGAATTTCATGTAAATTATAAAACAATGATGCAGGATATGAGTGGGAAAAAATGTGTATCTTATATAACAGCATGAAACCTAATGGCATATATGGTAAAATGTATTTTCTGTTAAGTATTTACCAGCACTTGACAGTAATTTGTATTGTGTTTGGTTGTGTATGTAATCTATACAATTTTATATGACTTGAAAACTAATATTTGAACTCATATCCAGCACATTCTAATATATTCTAATATATGTATAATATATTCATTACACTGCATTTGAAATAATGAACTTGACGTTAAAAAAGTAAACAAAAGTGTAAAGTAAAGCAAAGACAAATAAAATACATTGAAAAGTAAAAGGTAAAGTAAAGCAAAGATAAATAAATACATTGTAAAGTAAAAGGTAAAGTGTAACGTAAAGCAAAGATAAATAAAAAGCATAGTAAAGTAAAAAATAAAATATAAAGATAAATGGAAAAACATTATAAAGTAAAGAGTAAATTGTAAAGTAAAGCAAACTTAATTAAAAAGCACTGTAAAGTAAAAAGTAAAGTGTAAAGCCAAGTAAATATAATACATAGTAAAGTAAAAAGTATGGTGTAAAGTAAAGCAATGTTACATAAAAGTGAAGTGTAAAGTCAAGCAAAGTAAAATTAAAAAGTAAAGTAAAATCAAGTCTAGTGTAATGAAGTTTCCACATTGAACAGTCTAACAGGACAGAAATGATTGCCTTTCAGTCCATCTTCAATATAGTCAAAATATCTAATATTTCTCATGATATTACTGTAAGAATATTCAGATTTGTCATCTATTTCTAGACGTTTGTTTTACTTGTTTTTAGTATTTTTAACTAGTAAGGGCTTTTCTCCATTAACAGGTGAGATGCTCCATTTGGGGATAAAAATAAAAGCATTTAAAACAAGTAAATACAACTACAGGCTGAATTAATAATTTTAGTGTAGCAGTTAAAGAAACATTAACTATACTGATTAGATTTCCTGACTGTCTTTTACACAGTGCTGTATATATTTACAGTACATATATATACACAATGCTGTCAGTGTTTACTCAATACTGAACGCTAAGCTGAGGTTAGAGTTTGAAAGTTCAGTTATTGACATAAAGGTTAACATGGCAGTTTTAGGTGTTTCTCACACGGTTCTTCAGTACCTGATCTCTCCATTTTATATGTTATTTTATAGTCTCATCTGTCTGTATTTTATAGCAGCTCTTCAGTCTAACACTTAAAATGTCAACATTCATACTAAGCTGTTCAGATTTATCTTGAATGGTCACAACTTTTAGTGGTTATTAACACAGCAAGTGACCAATCTTTCCCCGCTCTGACTATTTCTCTTCTTCCTGTATTAAAGGTTAAAACTCAGCACAAGCTTTCACACAGTAACTGCTAACATTTCTTGAGAACACTTGTAGGCCTATGTCATTTAAAACACAATCACAAAAACTTCTGAAAACAGGTATAAAAGTAAATATAAAAACAAGTCTAGCACAGAAAGTGGCAGGAGGGGCTGTTCTTTAGCAAAACTATTTCACTGGCTGATCTCATGTCATGACTATAAAAGTAGTAGATGTTTAAGCACTGAAACAGATCGACGTGCACTTGGTGTGGTTCTGCTTTTCTCTCTCTAAATGATGAAGAATGTTAGAACACTCTATATACAACTATTTACAACAAAGAATAGGTTTAACCTTTATTGTCCACTTCAGCACAATGTTGGAAAGTCCTGTTGCCTTCTGTGGCTTCCTCCAGGGCATCTCGCCCCTCCTGTCATGTATAAATAGGATTTTTATATAAAATTTAAATAATCATATTTCCTTCAACATCAAACTAAAACTGGCACAGAGTTGCGAGGCAGAACTTTGGAAGGAGGTTAATAATGATCAACCTGACCTTGTCTTGTGATGTCTTGAACCAGTGATGACACTGGTGTGATCAGCGATTCTTGAGGGTTTATGGGTGGATATGTGTTGGAAATATGTTTAACTGATTAAGTAACTTGGAACAGTGATGACATTGATGTATAATCTCACATAGAGATTGTCTGCCATTCGTACTACTGATTTTGAGAGTCTTAATTAATTCGTATGAAACTAGCTTGGTTTTATTCACTATTAAGCTTTCCTCTCCAGAGTGGAGATAAATATGCTCTGATGTGATGGGGTTGTGGGTGGAGTGTACTATGTAAAATTCAGTGAATGGATAGCATTTGTTAGTTAAGTCAGATTTTCCTAACTTAAAATTACATATAGCACCTTGAGTTTGATAAATACTTAATATCATCCTCCCAGTCTGGCACAATGGCTCACAACACATACATAAATCCTATTACATCTGGATAATATACATATCTAACATCTGATATCTAACATGTTAAACTTAGTATATCTAATATTTTTCATTATGAGTTAATACTATGAGTGCATTAAATCTCTCTCAAGGCATTTTATATTAGAAGTAATTTTGTCTTGGAAGTGTCTTATTTATATTGTTAATAATTTTTTTTATCCAAATTTAAGATGTTTTTATCTTATTCACCTCATATCTCATTAGAATTTGTACTTCCACTGTCTGTACAATAGAAAACATATATTATTAGATAAAACTACTTTAAAACATGAAAGTGGTCAAGAAATCAGTTCTACATTATAAAATAGTCATAAAAAATATTTTTGGCACAGGATCCTAATGAGAAATAATACATATGTACACAAGTATAAAGTGTAAATGTGAGCAAAGTGTTTGCTTCATTCCAAATGAAGAGCAGCTGTTTACTTTTCTATTGGCTCACAGTTTTTTGTTTGCTTTTATTTTGGTTCAGAGCTCACTGCCTGCTTTTCTACTGCCTCACTGCTTACTGTCCGATTTTCTATTGGCTCACTGGTTACTGACTGCTTTTCTATTGACTCACTGCTTACTGTCAGATTTTCTATTGGCTCACTGCTTACTGTATACTTTCTATTGGCTCACAGCTCTGAACTCACAAAATCAATACATGAAACCTGATGTGAAGCTAATTTTATCTGGAACTGAATTCTTTCAAAACTCATTTCCATTAAACTGCACCACACATTTTTTACTCACATTTTACTGTCTTAAAGTGATTTTATTCTTATTTATGATTTGAGTATTTACTGAGCATTAGTAGATAAGTGACTGGTCTTTGCGGATGTTTCTGTTGAGAGCACAAACAAGTCTTTAGTCATTCAGGTGTAAATATTACACTAAAGGGGATTAGGGACATAGTTGTTGTTGAGCAGATGGGACGGGTCGGCCTGGTTAAGCCTTTCAGTGTTTTCTGACTGGAAACAGATTCAACTTCAAAAAACTCTTTTTTCCCTCTTTTCCACTAAAACAGAGTTATGCTTGTTGTATTTTTAGGATCGGGGGGGAGGAAGTGTGGGGGTTTGTGGTCCACTGTTGTTGAGGTTCCTTCCCGGTTGGGCCTTTGTGGGCTCGGTGTTGTTGTCTTGATGGCAGCAGATGACTGAGAGCCTCAAGTGCCAAGAATCCGCATCAACAGGCCTCTCACAGCGGGGGAGCATGCGGAGTTACCATGGCGACCGCAAACATTGCCTGCAGTGAGTGTTGGTGTGTCCCCGCAGACGGGCGACAGAGATACCTGATCCTCCCGGGCCAGAAACGAGCTCTCAGATCCTGATTAGTTTCACAGCTGTGTCGCTTTCTACTATATCTCACATCAGCAAGAGAAACACATCAGATCTAATCAACACTGCAAAATCTAGTCCAGATATCTAATATCGCTTATTCAGAGACTATTTAACTTATAACTTGGCTTAAAGTAATGGCACATCATTTTGCTTGTTTGTGGTGCCTCCAAAGTGAGATCATTTTTATTTATGATTATAAGAATAATAAGAAAATAAGTGTATTTTATTTTGCAAATATGACTTATTCCATTGATATTTTTTCTCAAAAAAGCAAAATATTATTGAAATTCACCTTTAAACATGGTTCTAAATAGTTACATGGTTATAAATAGAATTGTGACAAATCAGGGGTCAAATGGTTCAAATATCATATTGGTTCTGATATGTTCTGTGCAACAAAATTAATAAGATGACATAAAATAACTTAAAACACAAGTGAGAAAGTTTGTTGAATTGTCTTATAATGTTCTTGTAATGAGAAGTATGATTCATGTTGACTAGATTTGTCCTTCTAATATGTGCATCTGAGGGGAGGCAGGGAGCATCCCTGTCTCTCTGGGAATGTCCCAGAAGATGCCATCTCTGCAGACTAAAGAGAGCTTCACGTGACTTACAGCACCCTGAGTGTGCCAAAAACACTTAACACCATCCTCCCAGTCTGACACAATGACTCACAACATGTATAAACCCTATTACATCTGTATAATACAAAAAACAATTGACGCCATATTATATTTTCTCATGTTACTCAATAGGAAGTTATATGTCGATAGGATATATGAGTCTCTTCAGTTTACGTCTAGAGATTTTTATGTTTTAAGTATGGTTTATGATTTTTAAGTGTCTTGTTTATAGGTTTTAAAATAAGAACAATGTGATAAATAACTAGACTTAATGTGTTTTCATTTTATGCCTCATTAGAATTTGTACTTTTAATGGAAAAGTACCAGATAAATGGTGAAGAAATAAGTTTTAAGTTGTACAATATGCATATAAATATTTGTGCCACAGCCTACTAATGAGAAATATTAGATATATAGACTCGATTTTAGCCCATGTAGCATTTTTTGCAGAGCGCACTTTTGGAGAGTGCAATCTGCTGGCAGCTGAGATGTCTGAATAAATGTGTTTGGCTAATCCCAGTGGGCAGAATGATGCTCAAGTATCATTACAGTCAGCAGAGACGCTCTGGGGCCGATTGATTTAGCACAGGCGTAATTCAGATGGAAGCTGATAGCAGAGAGGTTACAGCTATGGAGAGCAGATATGACTCTAATGTTGCTGTGTCAGCAGAACAACAGCAGAGTCGCTTCCTCTGGATCACATCATCACACCTTGCATGTGAAAAAGCACCACAGAGATCAATTCTCACGCTGTAACCGAGGGGAAATTGCAGCTCCACATTAGCATATTCAAATATTAGCCATGTTCCTCCGCCTTCCCTCCCAGGCACATTTGCAATGGAGTGCAAACAGCTCCTTAGTGGTGAGAGGTTAATTCTGCATAGGTGAATCTGTAAATATGTTTGCTTCAGAAGACAGAGGTTAGCTATTCATGAGTTTGCTCAAACTTCACCAACACATTTGAGGAGCTTAAACTCGTCTCCTGCTATCTCCTGAATCAGACAAATAAACAAATGCTTATAGCACTGTTTCTCATTTGACACATGTAAACCTTAATTGTTTCAATAGTGACCAGTTGTTTTTCTGTAGAAATACATCACCTACTTTTCTCTGAACCCTCTCACATCTCATCCAGATCTTAATGAAGGTCTCACAGACTAGTGCAGGGGTGTCTTGTTGGGGTCCAGAAGGTGAAAAATATGTGGTCACAAGCCACAGACTCATAGCCCTGTTGCAGTACTATAAAAACAAAAACCAACACTCCACCAGCTCTGAAAATTTACTCACAATTGCATTTTTAATTAGAAGTCCAATTTTGTGCAAAAACTGCAAACCTGGCAACTCTATAGCCAAGTGACAAGAATAGGTTTAGTTACTGACAAATTCTTTGTTGGTGAAAAAAGGTTCCGGCACAGTTTTTCAAATTTGCCAAATGACAAAGCTTGTCCTGAAGCAATTGCATTTCTGCCAACAGATAAGGAGGAAAAAGTCTCGGCAGCCCCATTTCCTGTAATTGGTCCAAAAATCTGATCCTTCTAGAAAGTCAGAACCTTTCACACTGCACATGAACTGGCCCAGTAAACAGTAAATCCGGACCGAGATCTTCTCTTCGACCATGGTTTGCAGCTTCTTTCACACCTGCTATTTTGTTTCAGACCAAACTGAAAAGTCTGAAAGTCTGAACCAAACAATGTAGGCGAGAAAACAGCCTAAATTTGGCATTTGTTGCTTTAAGCCATTCTTTTCAATATTGCAAATTTTTCATGTTAATATAAACACAAGCTAAAATAGCTTAAAGGTAAAAAATGACATATGAACAAAATCAGTGGTCTACATTTGTATATTTGTGGCCCACAAAAAGATGTCAGAGAGCTGATCTATGATCACCTGAGTCTGGAAAGACATGGGGGGGGGGGGTGTGTTTATGTGAACTCGGAATGGTGTAAAGATGCGATGCTTGTCACAAAGTACCTCTCTCCAGTTTGTTGTTGTGAGGTCTCGACCATTTTACCTAGCATGCGAGCACAGTGTTCCAATGCACTAAGATGCACTGTGGGAATTACATGGAGCTATCAGTAATCTGCAGAGCTCACACCCAGATGGACTTTTCATTGTTGCTGGAGATTTCAATCATGCCATTCTTAGGACTGTTCTCCCCAAATTCTATCAGCATGTAGATTTTTTTACACAAGCATACAAGGCAGAGTCCCGCCCCCATTTCAGATACTCAAACCACTGTGGAATTGTGTTAATTCCAACATACAGGCCACTCATCAGACTCACAAAACCTGTTTTGAAACAGGTCAGAACCTTCCCAGCAGGAGACAACACTGCTCTCCAGGACTGTTTTGAGCACACTGACTGGGACATGTTTAAGAAGGCTGCCACACAACCTGGCTGACAACCTCACCAACCTGGATGAGTACATAACATCAGTGACTTGCTACATCAGCAAATGCATTGATGCACCATCATCAAGTCTACCATCACACGACCACACCAAAAGCATTGTCCAAGACTCCGCCTTCAAGTCAGGTGACAAGATAGCCCTGCATGCAACGAAAGCCAATCAGTCCAGGGCCATCAGAGAAGCAAAGTGGGCACACGGCCAGAGCATTCACAGTCCCTTCCAGAACAGTGGAGACACACAGCCATGTGGCAGGGCATCCAGGCCAACTACCGGCCTTCTCCACCTGCTTGTGATAGTGATACCTCCCTCCCAGATGCACTGAACAATGTCTACACACAGTTCGAGGTGCAGAACAATGTGGTGGTGAGGAAAACCATTCCTTCTCCCAATGACCAGGTGCTTTACTTATCGACAGTGGATGTGAGGTTAGCCCTATGTAGAGTTGACCCACAAAAAGCTGTGAGACCTTACAGTATCCTGGGCAAAGTGTTCAGAGAGTGTGCAGACCAGCTGGCAGACATCCTCACGTCCTCTTAAACATCTTTCTGAGCAGCTCCATCATTCCTACATGTTTCAAGATGACCACCATCGTATCAGTACCAAAGAAGTAGTCAATGTCCTGCCTTAATGCCTCATGACCCATTGTACTCATGCCATCATCATGAAGTGCTTTGAGAGGCTTGTTAAGCACATCAAAACCCTGCTACCACCCACATTAGACCAACTACGGTTTGCATATTGCCCTAACCGCTCCACAGATGATTCCATAGCCACCACCAGCCACCTTGCCCTCATTCACCTACACAAGAAAGACATATGTCAGATTGCTGTTTATAGACTTTAGCTTGGCATTCAATATCATCGTCCCTCAGCACCAGTGTTAATTTTAACAGGTGATTTTGATTTAGTTTTAGTCTTAGCCTTCTTACTAAAATGTATATTAGTTTTAGTCAAATTTTAGTCATGTAGTTATTGTTAGTTTTAGTCTAGTTTTTGTTGATGAAAACTGAAAACATTTTAGTCTAGTTTTAGTCAATTAAATGTTTAAAATATTTAATCTAATTTTAGTTGTATTTTTTAGTTATACTATTTTAAATTAGAGCTATTTTAGACTGCTTACTGTTATTTTAATAAAACAAAAGTCTTTAATTTTTGTTACATTTAATAACACAATGACATCAGATATTGTGGAAGAAAGTTTGGCCATTTTTCTTTTTGTAAAACACTTTGTGTTTATTTACCTTTTTCATGTAAATACAATTTGGTATCAACGTGACTAAACACACACATTAACAGCAATCCCTTCACAGCCTCTTAAA
>BRDA01001547.1:0-24807 GCA_036984385.1 Crenuchus spilurus | reverse complement strand
AAATTCTCCGACACTTCCCTAACGACAATTACACACACAAATCAGTGCAACTATGGTTTAACATAAATGTACTTTTACAATTTGGTATCAACGTGACTAAACACACACATTAACAGCAATCCCTTCACAGCCTCTTAAAAACCAGAAATTATTTATATCTGCATAAATATAAAGGATAGATTAAGAGGGAACGAGTTGGGTTTATCCGGTGTGCTGACCTTTACTCATTTATTTTACTTGTTCCTGTTGGCTAACATTAACTTACACTTAATGTGGACTACCACGGCTTACGTGCCTTTCCTCTTCGTTTCATTATATGACTGTATTTAAAATGAAACGGAGACTGTATGTGTGTCTTACGGCTCCAGTTAGATGTGTTTGTGATCTATTTAACCTACCTTAACCTAACCACATTTCCCCTTTATACACTGAAAAATTCAAAAATGAAAAATGAAACATATCAGATATACATATTCATCACCGTTAGCGAACTAGTTAACATCGAGCTACATTAGCTACGTTAGCTTACCTTTTTGTAAAGCTCGTGGTGGTGAGAACTGAGGACCTCTTGAGGTTCGTAGTGTTTTTCTCAGTTAATTTAAATCCACAAACTTTGTACTCTGTTTTGTTTTGTGTGGCAGCAAAAGTGAAATTACTTCATAAATCGCATTTTCTTTTCTGTACAAGCTGCGGCAGTGACGTCAGCACGTTGTGTTGCTAAACTTCACCAGTGTGACAGTGGAGCTTAACACTGCTTTGAGAAATTCAGAGGTGCAGCAGGTTTATTTTAAAAAGCGGATTATTGGACAAAAATATTCTTTTTGTCCTTCTGTGACATTTTCCTTTAGTTTTTATTCGTCAACGAAAAGTCTAATACTTTTAGTCATAGTTTTCGTTTTAAAATATTAGTTTTTATTTAGTTCTTGTCTCATTTTCGTCGTGAAAAAATGGTCGTCAACTAATATTTTTCGTCATAATTATTAACGAAATTAACACTGCTCAGCACCTGTTCAGAAAGCTGAGCTTGCTGGAGCTGAACACCTCTCTCTGCACCTGGGTCCTGGACTTCCTGACTATGAGACCACAGCCTGTCTGGATTGGTTCAGACACCTCCAGCACCTTCATACGGAGCACTGGAGCCCCTCAGGGCTGCATGCTCAGTCCACTGCTGTTTACACTACTGACCCACAACTGTGCAGCAATACACAGCTCCAATCACATCATCAAGTTCACTGATAAAATGACTGTGCTGGGTCTCATCAGTGCAAAGGACGGGTCAGCCTACCGAGAGGAGGTGAATCAACTAACGGACTGGTGCAAAGTCAACAACCTGTCTCTGAATGTGGACAATACCAAGGAAATGGTTGTTGACTTTAGTAAATCATGGAGAACCCACTTGATCATTGATGGCTCCCCTGTGGAGATTGTCAAGATTCCTTGGTGTTCAGCTGGTGGAGAACCTCACCTGGTCCCTGAACACCAGCTCCATAAGAAACAAAACCCCACAGCGTCTCTATTTTCTGATGAAACTAAAGAAAGCCACCCCCCCTAACCACCTTCAGCAGAGGAACCACAGAACCCATCCTGAGCTGCTGCATCACTGTCTGGTTTGGGGACTGCTCAGCTTCTCTCAAGTGTATAGTGAGGACTTCTGAGAAGATCATTGGGGTCCCCCTCCCATCCCGCACTAACATATACAACAAGTGCTGCATCCAGAAAGCCCTCAGCATTGTGAGAGACCCATCTAAGCCATCTCACTGTCTCTTCACTCTGCTACCTTCTGGAAAAAGGTACTGCAGCATCCAGACCCACACTGCTTGATGGTCAAACTGTTTCATCCCACAGGCTGAGAGACTCCTTAACACAAACAATCTGACTCTCAGGTTATAAATAACACTGCAATTCATGTACATTGTCTCACTCATTGCAATATTTTGCACATCTGTATAGTGCAAGATCTGCACATCTGCACAATAATGTATAATGTCCAAATCATTGCAACATGTGCATATTCCAGACTTTTGCAATCTTTTAAATGCACAACAATGTAGTGTGGAATCTTGCAGTATACACTGTACTATATACACCCAGTACTATATACTGAACATGTTTACTTTTGTCCTGAAATTCTAGTGTTTCAAGTTAGTATAGGCCCTGCATAACTACATCTTTATTGTATGTATCAACATGTCATGTGTTCTGTGTTGCACCAGGTCCTGGAGGAACGTCATTTTTTTAAATTGTGAACTGTATATAAAGGAATAACAAATAAATCTACTTGAACTTGAACTTGATCAGATTCCTCACTTAAAAAGACTCTAGCCAGAACAGGTCAGACTCTGAGAAGCTTCATGAATATGAATGCTTAAGTCTTTGGTGCTTAAACAAGATGTTTTTGAACATCAACACCATGATCTCCAAAACTAACATGATCATTTTAGAGGAACATTTCTCTGATGATGAATCTTTGTCTTTCAATCCTTAAAAGTTCATTTACTGCCAGTTCCTCCCCACATAGCTATCACAACCAAAGCCTTGGAAGAGCCTTCATAGTAAATGCTGAATATACAACCATAAAATAAATTATCTCATCACATCCTGCTGTTCAGGACCATTTGGTGCATTTGAATATTAAAATCAGGAGTGATTTGCTAAACATTGCAGTAAAGTTCATCCGCAGAAGCAGGTGTATTTTGCATGCTGATTTAATCAGCGAGGAATTGTCACGACCATCAGGAGTCTCTCTTTTGATGTTACTGATGCTTTGAGCTGACATCCGTTATGTTTTAAAGCTGTAACCATGCAACAAACTTTAAAAACAGCACAGAAAAATGTATTTCCTATGAAATAAGTCAAAGAAGAGCATCTTTCATTTCTTACCTCACTTAAAACCACCTGCTGTCTTTTATAAAAACATCTACAATTATTTTTATCTAATGTAAATTGTGACAATTTAGCCTCTTTAGTTCTTAATTAAGTCTGTGAGACCAGTATTAAGATCTGGAACAAATTTGAGAGAAGTTCTGTTGATGTTTTTACAGAAATAACTGGTTTATTTAGGTGACTATTGAGTTCTAGTATTTCTTAGCAATATTAGCCTCAAGTTCTAAATTAATCTCCAAACATGCATCCACCATCTTAGACACCTGAGTCAAAGCAAGACGAACTTTAGCTCTTAGTGATGATGTTCATCATATTGCATATGTCTAGTGAGGTTTTATCATAATTCACAGTAAAACATACAGTGTCCGATCTACTAGTTTGAGACCTCCATTAAGATCTTGATATAGTTTGAATGGGTTCAGAGACATTTTGTTGATGTATTTTTACAAAAATGACTGCGCTACACTCTTAAAAGACATGGTTCTTCAAGGGTTCTTTAGTAAAGAAAATAGTTCTATATAGATCCATGTACACCCAAAGGATTTTTGACATTTTGAAAGTGTTCTTCAAATTGATGAAGAATGTGTTGTAGATGGTTCTGTATAGAACATTTTTGAAAATGGTTCTATATAACAACAAAAAGAGTTCCTTACATGGTAACTATATCTGAACCTCCTGGGGGCTATATACTGTAGAACCATTTTCAAAAAGGTTCTGTATAGAACCATCTATAACACAATTCACATCAATCTGAAGAACCCTTTCATCATGGAAAGAACTCCATGCTTTTTTTTTAAATTATTTTCATCGTTCTATATAGAACCATTTTATTTACTAAAGAACCCTTGAAGAACCATCTCATTAGTAGTGTATTTTGTGGGACTATTGAGTTATACTCTTTATTAGCAATATTAGCCTCACAGCTCCAGTTCTAAACTGAGGAACCAAAATTTGGACTCCAAACATGATCTTGACTGAGCGACCTTGATTAAGTATGTTTTTTTTTTTGGTGAACTATTGATCGAAGGACCATTTTATACCTTTAATGGTATATTTTAATTGTGCAGAACCTTTTATTTTAACGGTGAAGGTTTCAATTATTTGTACAGACATGTTTAATTGGATTTGTTCAGTTCCTGCTGGAGAGCTCAGCCAAACAGTCAGAGTTCATCACTGTGGCTAATGAATGCCCACTCTTGGCCATTATCTGTGCTGAGTTAGATGTGGACTCTGTGGAAAATCTATTAATAGTGCTCTGCAGTCCGGTCCTTCAGATGGACGTCCTTTCACTAAAGGTCACTGTGGAACTTAAGACTGCTAAAGCCATCTTCATTTTGTTAGAAAATCCTCTCCACACAAAAGCAGAGCATTCAGGTCTTCCAGCTGGTTGCTGCAGACTAAACCCCCACTTCCCAAGATTGAATCATCTTAAATGTAGTTTGTATGTCCAATATTTATCATTTTAAGATGTTAAGAATATTACAAGGATATTCAACCCATGTATACAGATTTGAACATGTCTTAGGTACTAAAACTTTAAATACTGATGATAAATCACAGATAATTCTAATTCATCACTTAAAACAATCACAAAAACAGGTATTAATGTAAATAATAGGAAATTAGCACAACTCTTAAGAGCTCTTCACACAGCAAGTGATCAATTTCTCCCTACTCTGTCTGTCTCTGTGCTTCCTCCATTAAAGTTCAGAACTCCACGGTCACCACAACCTTTTACACAGTAACTGCTCACATTTCTTGAGTGGTTAAGATGGTGACTGCAACACTAGAATAGCTAAGTCTAGTCCATCATTTAAAACACATGTGCTGCTGAAGTTGCCTACTTCCCTACAACACAGTAGGCAAAAGCAGTAGGCAAGAATGACTAGTGTGTCCGAATATGCAGTTGGCCTATTCATCAACCAGTATGTGAAAAATATCAGCAGCACACTGTACTTTCCCATGATTCAACAGTCAAATTATGTTGGTAAAACTGGTGGATGTAGTGCATCTGAGGTTGTGTGGACACTACACACTCACATACCAAAACAGACACTGCTTGGCTGATCAAGCAAAGTGTACTGAATGTAGTATCTATTGTCTGAGTATGTGATTCTGGATGAGGACCAATCACAAAAACCTCAGAAAACAGGAATAAAGTAAATATTAACCCTTTAACATCCTGCTCAACCATTTAGTGGAGTATATTTAAGTCACTATATCTTCATGAAGAAGACATTGAACTTAACACCATGTGATTGTGTCATCTCTGCCAATCAGTAGATGTCAGTGCGCGTGGGGTGGGAAGGAGTGAGGATGCTGAAAAACTTTTACTTCTGTAGCATCACCACACAGATGAGTGTGATGTTTAAAAAGTTAACAAAATGTCATTATATGTTTAAAGTGTACATTTACAAAAACTGTGGGGTCTTAATTTTGTTTATTTTGTGATTGTTTTTATTATTGCCCCCCACCCCACCTCCACCTCTCTCCGGAATCCAATTCCCAGCATACACCACTCCAACCTCAGACGCCATCCACCAATCACAAACCAGTACAAAGGTCACATTCACCGGAGTACTGATCCACCTGAAACTCATTAAGTCCCACCTATATAAACTCACCTCTCCTGCAGTCCTGTGCGAAGTATTGCCACTCTAGTGTCATTACCGAGCGTTCTATTATATTCTCTTGTCATCTGATCTTGTTTCTCTGTTTTTTGACCCTGCCTTCGCCTCTCGTTTTGGATACCTTTGCTTGTTGTTTAATGCCTCCTGGTTTGACCTTGCTTTGTTTAATTACGCCTCTCTTGTCTAGCCCTTTGAATATCTCAGTCTATGCTCTGGTTGTTATGCCATTTTTGTATCGATCTGCATCTTCAGTAAACTCACCTTTTATACTATTTTGGTCTCATTCTCCCATTCCTCACACCCCGCCCAAAAATTATAATTCAATTTCTTCTTTCTGAGGATGTTAAAGGGTTAAGAAACCCTGCAGCTGGGGTAGCACGCATGAGCAAAAAACTAGGATTTCATTGGAGGATGAGGGTGATCATGATGTGACCATAAAAGCTGAAGAATTTTAAGCTCATATGCAGACAGGTGTGCACTCTCCTCAGCGTGGTTCTGCTCTTTGCTCTCAGAAAACGATTTAGGTTGTGAGATCACTGTGCAACCATGCATCAAAAAAAGAAAAAGAAAATAATGAAAAGAAAAATGTATTTCCTATTAAACGAGCCATTGATGAGCATCTTTTATTTCTTACCTTATTTGAAACCACCTGCTGTCCTTTACACTGTGTACATACTTCACAAAGATCCAAAATGATTTATATTCTAATGTAAATTGTTTTTCTTTAGTTCTTTATTAAGTTGGTGAGACCAGTGTTAAGATCTGCAATAGATCTGAGAGGTTTGCTGATATTCTTACTGTACATAAACAATAGTCATTTAGGTGACTATTGAGTTGTAGTGTTTGTCATCCACCATCTTAGACAATGAGTCTGAGCGATGATGACCATCATAGATGTCTAGTGAGGTTTTATTCAGGTAGGTGTGCATTCTTCTCAGTGTGGTTCTGCTCTTTCCTCTCTGAAAATGATTTGGTAAGTGAGGTTGCTGTGTAAAGAGGCCTTTGGTGTGGAAAAATGAGAGACGGGATTAATGGGAGGCTATGTGTTAGAAATCTGTGACTGATTCTCTGTAACTAGGGGCAACAATGACATTGACGTGTAATCTCACACAGAGAGCTGGTCTGTCAGTCTTACTGCTGATTTTGAGCATCTCCACTATTTCTAATGAAACTAGCTGGGTTTTATTCACTATTAAGCTATGATCACTCCACACTGCTGCTTCACTCTTTTCACTCATATGGTCATGATGTGATGATGTAGTGGAGGGATTGTGCTGTATGTAGTTCACCGAATGGAAAACATTTGCTAGTTAAGGTTGATTTTGTGTAAATGTGAGTGAGGAGCTGAAGATCATTTCCTCTGTTTAGTTCATTTCAGAAAGAAAACTCCACAGCTCACTGCCTTCTTTTCCATTCACTCACATCTCCAAGATTTAATGAAGAACTAAAGAAGCCAAAATGTGACATTTTCACTTCAAGAAATAATAACAGTGGAATAAATTCAGGTTCATTACAAAAAATGACATAAAACTAGTAAAACTTCAATTGAAATAGATTTAATCATCTTATAATATTATTACAACAATCACACAATGAGAAATATTAGACATGCTGTTTAAGTTTAAGGATATTTGACTTTTCACACCTGAAAGTCTGGATCATGGTCTGAACCAAGGCTCATGTTTAATATCTTGTGTATATTTAGTTTGGTTAGTTTTGTTTTTATAATGCATTTTTTGCCAGCACACCAAAGACCTTTGTATGATACTCCAACATCCTGTCATCATCACTTATGTGGGCTGCATCTTCCTACACTCAACACTGATTGGTTTGTAGAAGAAAGTGTGTCTGATGTTGCCGTGTGTTTATGTTAACGTGGCATTGCTCTGCCAACCTGTCATATCCCTTCTCCCTCATAATATAAGCTGCACGTTTCAGCATTTTTGTTTTTGAAATGTTCAACAGACCAAACTTCAGTTGAGCCTACCATACACCTAACGACTTTGAAAAGCTTCTGAAAAGACTTTTAACAGACTAAAGTCTGACACCATCTCACATCTACAGACTTTTTAGTCAGTCTAGTCGCAGTCTTAAGATTTTGGAAAGACTGTGGATCTTGCAGGGTCACTAATTTAAAGACTGCAACTAGATTCTTTTGAGATTATTTCCCATCTGCTTTTGTTTCACATAGAATTAATGCAATAAAGAGCAGAATCATTGCAAAATGTGTTTATTAAACCTTTCGTTGTATTAAAAAAAAAACTTGTGCATTACAAATACAGTACTATCAGAGCTCAAAATTCTGTCAATATAGGATTCACATCCATGCATTCCTGGTCCTGTGTGTCTGCATGCTTCTCATTTTCTCAAAAGCTGTTGGGGAAAACAATACATTTTAAGATTAAAAGTATCGTTAAATAGCCCCATTCAGTGTGTTTAGTTAGCTAGTTAGCTTTAGCATAGCAAACACACCTGGGATTTTGAGGGCTTCAGCAATTTGTCCACTTTTTTCCCTTTCGTCTCCATCATGTAATAAATGGTAAAACTCTTGCTCGCTCCACAGCTTCACCAGTTTCTGCTCATTTTCTACAGTCCAGTGGAACCGTAGTTTCTGAGCTCTACCCACCAGACATTTGTGTATTTACTATTTGCCTTTGCGGCTTCCCGTAGCTCTCCTATTGGTTCCTATCAGTATTTGCTCGGGTCAACCAGGGGTCAACTTTTATGACTTAATATTAAACATGTTTGATTTTACCGGAACACCTCAACGTGAAAAAGACTAACTAAAACTTTCAGTCCTGACCACCTCACACTTCGAGAGATGACGCGACTGCAACTCAACTCTAGCAAGACTCGTGATTTTAGCCCAACTTTGAAAATTTGTCTGTGACTGTAAAATCCCATGAAACTCGTTAGGTGCAAGATAGGCCTTAAACATTTAGTCTCCTTCTCCCTCTATGTGCTACCACAGTTCATTTTTGTTCATTTTTTGCTGATATTTTTTCTTCTACTTCTGTTATTGTTGTTGAATAGACGAGGAGCACCTGCGTCAACTTCCTGTAATTGGTCTGAAAGTCCAAACCTTGTAAAAAAAAGGGTTTTCACATTGCACACAAACTGGACCATGGTTCAGTAGATTCAGAACGAGACCAGAACTTTTGATCAGACCAAGTTTTGCTCCTTTGGTCTGGACCATGGTTCGTGATCCCTTTCACACCTGCTATTTTGGTTCAGATAAAACTGAAAAGTCAGAAAGTCCAGACCAAACAATGCAGGTGTGAAAGCACCCTTAATAACATTTTTATCTTTACTGCACTGGAACCTCAATTTTCATCATTCATTTGTTTTAAAATACCTGATGATAACCAAAACAAACAATAACTGAAGCAATACTTCCCATAAGAAATCATTTAAATCCAATTAATTCATTCCAGACACTCCAAAATCTTAACAAAAAATAAATTTTAAATATAATAACTACTCTCTGTATCTAGAGAGATCATTTTCTGGCACATTCAATAAAGAAGCACAAAAATTATATGATATGATAATGATAACTGAGGTTCCGCAGTACATTTAAGCTGCAAAGGAAGTGAAAAGAATAGTATTGCTTTTTGGAAAATAATATTAATAATCTATAATCTAA
This sequence comes from Crenuchus spilurus, assembly GCA_036984385.1. NCBI lineage: Eukaryota > Metazoa > Chordata > Actinopteri > Characiformes > Crenuchidae > Crenuchus > Crenuchus spilurus. The sequence continues at coordinate 15,648 of BRDA01001547.1, read as the reverse complement.
AGCTGAATTATTATGGTTTATAAGATGTACAATGAGCTAGAAGTGGTGGCTGGGGAGAGGGATAGCTGGTCCACTTTGCTTCAGTTGCTGCCCCCATGTCCTGGATCTGGATAAGTGGAAGATGATGGATGAATTGATGGTTGGATGGGTGGATGGATGGATGTACAATTAAAGAAATAGCAGCACAGTCTCTATATAATTTCATCACAGAAATTAGTTAAATGTACCTAATAACCTAAATACAGTTTAAAGTTAATGCCCTTATATTAAATTGAATGTTTTATTGACATTCTTAGGATAAATAAGTTTTACACTGAATTCTTACTGATTATTTCAACCCGGGCTATTTTTGAGTGAGGCATAGCCAATCAGAACAGAGATCATTTGTACATATATCAGTATAAAAGGTACACTAACAAAAACATAAAATTTGACAGTTTTTAGTACTTAAACCCACATAAATGATTACATTAGATCTCAGGAGGAAATATAAGAATAATGAAGTATGTGGGTCCTTAACATATCATACATATCATAACATTTCAAAGCAGAAAATGTGGCCTGTGCAAAAGTAGAGCTCAATTATAGCACATAAAATATTCTACAGTTTATTAAATTCAAGAAATAGTTATAATGTTTCACTTTGAAAAATGTGTGTAATTGTGTGTAATTTTACCAGAGTGCACTAACTTTGACATAAGACTGTATGTGCTAGGTTTTAAAAATGCCTCATTGTGCAGAGTGTATGATCTTAATAAGATATATCAGCAGATGAACAGATAAAAAGCTCTGAATGGACCATCTCTGATCTATAACTGCATTATAAGTTGATGAAAAGTGTTTCTGTGCAGGTATGGCCGCTTACAGAGACACTCCAGGGGTCAAGTGGTCTCAGTCAGCCTTATCTAGAGGAGAGGATTAGCCCGTGGCTGAAACAGGCGTAATGTGTAACTCTGAAAGGAATCGATGTCTCTCACTCATTAACTGCTTGGAAAACAATGCTGGAGTAAACTGAAGATACCCTTCAGCTGAGGAGCAAGGTCACATTATCTTCATCAGACTTCAAACACATTTCACTGAAAAACAGATTTTAAATGGTCAGTTATGGACAAACCAGTTTAGAGAATAATGCTGCTTTTCAATATATATACAAACACTTTGTAGTTCTACTGTGGTCTATCTGTTTCTCTATACTTTGTTAGCCGTATTTTACCTTGTTTTTCAATGATCAGAACCGACACAGGACCACCACAGTGTGGATCATTCTCAGCACTGCAGTGACATTGATGTAGTAGTGGTGTGTTAGTGTGTTAGTTTGATCAGACACAGCAGAGCTGCTGATGTTTTTAAACACCTCAGTGTCACTGCTGGAGTGAAAATAGTGCACCAAACAAAACTATCAATTGAAACAGTCTCCTGTGAGCATCAATGAAGGACTAGAGGACCAACACAATTTCTGCAGCAGCAGATGAGCTGCTGTGTCTGACTTTACATCTACAAGGTGGACCAACATGGCATGAGGGAACGGTGAGCTAACACAGTGTTTAAAAACATCAGCAGCTCTCATACCAGCACAACACACATTAACACCACCACCACCTTGTCAGTGTCACTGTAGTGCTGAGAATGATCTACACTGTGGTGGTCCTGATCATTGAAGAACAGGGTGAAAGGAGGCTACCATTGGGCAGGGCATTTATTCTGATACAGACGTATCCTAAAGTATTGGGATATTTCATTTTAGTCATATTGTCCAGCCGTCCAGCTTCATTACTGCCCAGATCTCTTTGTCTGATTCCTGAAGGCTGCAGGACATTTTCCCGAAAGGAAAGTCCACCCAACCCCCACAGACTGCTTCTGCTTTGTGTGTCATTATCTTACTGTTTATCAGTCATTATGTCTGGATTCTCACTCAAAACTTCTACATTAATGTAGACTGCAGGCACACAGAGGCTGGAGCTTATCTCAGCAGGAAACCGTGATTATTATAATTAAACCACACGACATGACAAGAGATGCTTCAGAAATTAACATCATCATTCTCTGTATTCCCTACAGACCCTTTAAAGAGTCTGTAGCTTAAATGTGTGTATTATTATTATTATTATTATTATTATTATTATTATTATTATTATTGTATGCTGTTGTTGTTATTATGATTATTATTATTTTATTATTTATTTATTTATTTATTTATTTATTGTTTGTTTGTTTGTTTGTTTGTTTGTTTTTAAGGTTTGTCTGTGTTTATTTACTAAAACACTCATAATTCATGCCTATGATCATTTTCCAACCTTAGAATTAAACAGGCTGGCTTTGTTACTGTACCTTTAAAACTGATATATGTAAATGAGCTCTGTTTTGATTAGCTGTCTCACTGAAAAAGCAGTCTAGACAGAAGCACTTCAGTGTGAAAGAGGCAGGTATGTAATACCACTGTTCCCCCAAAAATGTGTTTGTGGTCATGCTGGAGCTGGTCTTGGTTCCTGTGAACAACAGAACCTTTTAAGCACACATTCATTCACTGGAGAGCCCAACAATTGAATGTGGGCCTTCCCAAATCTGGAAACTGAAGTCAAAGGAAGACATTGTATGAATCTCATGGAGGAACACACTCTTCTTCTGCAAGTTCTGCTTCTTTCTTTGTGGGCAACTGACCATCCAGAATCAGTGTTTAAAAGATCTTCACCAATATCAGAGGATTCCCACAGCAACCCCTCACAGAGTCACTGAGTTCAGTGCACCAGTCAGTTGATTTGCTGGCCTGTGTCCAAGCACAGTGTCCAGAAAATCAACATTTACACCATTTTTAGTTCTGCAGCATCCAGAACCATTTTTAGATATAATGGATTATGGAGAATGAACAGAACCTGTTTTATTGGATGAAACTCATTTTTTGACAGTGGAACCATTGAAGATTTTGGAACCAGCTCCGGCACCAGGAACCCACAAATGGAGATTTTAGCACCAAATCTAAGTGTTTACTTGTCCAGAGTGATGAGCGTAAGACAAAAATTATATTTACTTGTCCACAATGTCTTCTGTACTGTAGTTTATTTTAATCAGTTCTCAGGCGGAGATTCACAGCAAGAAATTATGTCAAAAATACTTATTTGTCTTAAAACTATATAAACTAAATTCTACAGCCAGAGTACAGATCATTTTTGACTCACCCTCATATTTACTTATATCAGAATGGACAGACTGCATGTTTTAATCAGACTAAGCTCATGACTAAAATCAGATCACTGATGTGCAGGTAAACATGGTCACTGAGTGTGTTTCTTGTGGTCAAGCTGACATTTGCAGTTTTGATGAATAATTCCTGCTCTCAGTTCTTATCAAAACATATCACAGTTTTAAAGTCAGTACTGAATAACTCATAATAGATACTGAATGATGTATACTCATTAATGAATAGGTTTTGAGGGGTTAATGTGTATAGATGTACTGTAATTACAATATGATCGAATGTAGTCCCAGTTGCACTATGTTGTTTACATTGTTCAGCTTCATAATGAGAGAAATTAGCAGGTAGTAACATCTCTGAGATGATCCATCATCAGGTGAAGTACGCTTGGGGCTTTCACAGACAATCTCAGGCCTGTTTACTCGTGTGACGTGTTGAGATGGATCGAGTATCTGACCATAAGGATTTCTGCCCATATTAATGGAATTACAAGCATATGTTAGCCGAGCCCATTCTTCTGAGCAACTTGTCTGTCAAACATTAGGTCAAACACTGCTTTGAGACGGCAAGCGAAAGCGGTCGATTGTGTGGGCAGTGGGCCCAGCCTCCGGCAAGCGGGTGAAAGAGGACGGCCAAAGAAAGGGGGATTAGGGGACGACAAAAGGCGGTGGCTTAATCCAGTTTAATTAAGGCGCGCTCGTTTCATGTGTGATTGACAGGACCTGCAGAAGTGTCTCCTTTCTCATCGGCTCTGCGGCTCTCTCTGTGTGAATGCTAATGAAATATACACTTCAGCATAAGTGCTGCACCCCAGCCAAGCCATAATGATGGGAAGAGATGCGAGCACCCTCTTTCCCCCCCTTCTCTCTCTCTCTCTTTTTTTAGATGTCTGCAGCCGTTCGTTGGAAGAGACAAAAGATGTGAATGGAGACTTCAAAGCTGCATGTGAAAGGCTTTTTGGATGGAGGGATGGAGAGAGAAAGAGACGCCCTGAGTGCTCTGATGTGGCTGTTTGTCCCCTCACCATGTCCCTGCTGTGTTTTTGTGGGCTTTTGGGGTGGCTTCAAATTAGAGATGCATCTAATATAATTGGGACGAAGCATCTGATTCATGACTCGCTTCCTGTGGGAGTTTTTTTTTTTTCCAAATGCCATTTTTATTGTCTCCTCGTGCGTTTTCGTCACGCAGAGGTTAGGAAGTGGTGGAGATAAATTTATACACCCACATTAAATGACAATGAGGGAATTCACACTGAGGAACTGACTCACATCATGTCGTTTAAAGGCGCTGACTCATTTGCTTTGTAAATATTGTTTCAAGTGGTAAGACACATTAAAACAAATGAGTGTCTGCTTGCGTTCTGCTAAGTTGTTTATCACGGAAGAGCTGGAGTTGAATATAATATAATGGAGGATCCCATTACCACCCGCTTCAGTGGTCCAGAGGTTTCAAACCTGCTGTTCACATAAAGCTAAATGGCTCCACTGCTGCATTCTGGGATTTGTGAAGGGCCAAGGACCTCCCAGCATTCTTTGTGGCTTTCTTTAGCATGCCTTGCCTCATTTGCTTTCACAAGGCCCCTCCATGTTCAGTGTAATCTTTTGTCTTATGAAGCCCTTTAAAACATCTCACATGTTCCATGGACAACATGGACAAATCTAACACATGCAGACGTTTTCAGCTATTAGCCATTAGCTGTGATTAATTTCACACTAGCAGCACAGTTCCCAACATAAAAATGGAGAAACGTGTTATTATGAATATCTACCGGTTCACATGGTCACATGACTGCCGCTTTGTGGCACTAATGACTCTCCGTCCTGCCTCCTATCGCCTCACTTCGATTTCAGGTTTTCTATCCAACAGAGAATGCCGCCATGCTGCTTTTGGCACAGACAGCGACTGCTAATTTTATACACTAATTTAACCTTACATTCCTCTGCGTGCATCATACAAAGGGACTCCCAAAGCCAGACGCTGACATTTCCACAATCAGGAAGCGTCTCCCACTGAGCAGCAGAAAACGCACAGATTCCTGTAATGGTACTTTCGGTTCTCAGGCTTAATTGGGTTCCTCCCCTCGGTATGAATAAAGAACAGTATTTTCTTTGTAAGAACATGTTTTTTTCATCACACTAGCATAACATATTCAAAAAGAACAATTCTATTTTCGAGTCAATTTGTCAATTTGTTTTCTCTCTATAGAGCACAGTTATAAATAGCATTAGCATCTGTTATTCAAATGAGCATAGATCAGAATTTATGCACAAGATAATATGTGTATGGATGGTGTTATGCTAGAAAGATAGCAAGGTGGTTAAAGCAGAGTTTACGACTTATTCTTCTGCTCTTCTCATTTTTAGGATTAGAAAGGAAAGAGAAGATCAATATTAGTTGTATACATATGTGACCCCGCCAGGGAAAACCAGGTCAAAGCATTCTTTTTTTTCAAAATTAGTTTTTTTCAAAACAACTTTTTTTGTGAATTTAAGTTTTGTTTTTGATGAAAATATGTACTCCGATAGATATCTGAGACTGTTATCTTTCATTTACAGCAATAATACCGAGTGGCTAAGTATTGTCGCTAATGTGAGTGACACGATATTGACACGATATCTCAACAAGTTGCCCAGTGACTTTGGCCTGGTTTTCCCTGGCAGGGTCACATATCTTCTTACACTATTTGGCTATTAGCATAGGGTTTAAAACTAAACTATATACTCAAGAGTTTAAGGGCCATAAATGACCACATAAAACAAAAATATTGTCACATTATGGTAATATGTGATGTTATTATACACTTTCTACTCACTGGGATATAGGAAGATTTTGGTACACTTCACACATAAGTATCACAATATTATTTTGTGATACTGTATAAAAATGTTGTTTTAATTAATCGTTTACATGTAAAGATTGGTGGCTCCTTTTAGTGTTTAAAACACCAACCACTAGATGGGATTGTTGTAATCTATCTTCAGTCATTAGACTCTTCCACAAAAGAAATATGTAGTGTGAGGATGCACTATGGACAGTTTTCCTAAAATTTGACTTAAAACATCACAAAATATCATCCATACTCACAGTATCACAACATATCACAATATATCTTTTGGTGTGTGCACTAATGACAGTCTATGAGTCTATAGCAAATGCTATATTCTACACTTTTGTGTGCTGGAGCAGCAAAACCTCCCTAAACAAACTGACCAGACCCTTTAATAAGGTTGGCTCTGTTGTAGGAGTCAAACTGGACTCTCTAGAGCAGGGGTGTCAAAGTCCAGTCCTAGAGGGCCGAATTCCTGCAGAGTTTGGTGATCTTCCTGATCAAACACACCTGATTCAGCTCAGCAGGTAATGAGCAGGTTTAATTGTAGTGTCAGAGCAGAGAAATCATCAAACTCTGCAGGAATCCGGCCCTCCAGGACTGGACTTTGACACCCGTGCTCTAGAGGTAGCAGGAGAACAAATGACTCTCAGTAAGCTGTTAGCCATCTTGGACAATACCTCACTTTCAGTGGCAGACTGATACACTACTACACTGTGTTAAACAGTGTCATGTGACATTCTTCTTACCCACTGCAGTAAGGCTCTACAATGAGCCTCCTTAGTGCAGAGATAGTACTGATCTCCTGCTGCCTGTATTGTAATCTTCTGTGGAGTACACTGCATAATATATTATGTGATACTGTTATTCTTTTCACTATACCCTTTAGACCAGTGATCCTCACTATTTTTTTTCAAAAGAGCCATATTGACAGATCAAAGTCAAGGGGAGAGCCACAATATCACCCCGTCACTCAAATAATGTAAAAAATAAACAACCCACCTATGAACTAAAACTGAATATATTGCTCTAGCTAGCTTATACAATCTCTACTGCCGTGTAGCCACTCTGCTGCTGTCTCGTGCAGCCTGCTGTTGGAAACATTGCCTGTTCCACAGCATCCCCCATTTGGAACCAACTTTAATGAGGCAAAATGAGAAATAGAAGGCCAGTGCTTGAAATGTAGAGCGCATTATATGTCTCTGCAGCATTCTTTAAAAATACATTGGCTGTTCTGGCATACTTTTGTAACCGGTCATGAGAGCCACCAATAAAGCACGGCGAGCCGCATGTGACTCGAGAGCCGCGCAATGAGCATCCCTGCTTTAGACTGTAAGTGAATGGGAATTCTGCTGACACTACTTGCAAGAATCATTCTCATACCTCATGTGGAAAGTTACCTCACACATTTAAATATTGCTGACACTAACTGTTGCACACACACTCACTGATACTGTATAGTAAAGTACTTTGTGTAATAATTGTTACAAATTTGTTTTATGTGAATATGTTAACAGATATACATTTATTCTTATACTCTTAAACTTGCTATCTCTGCATAAATATGTACGTCCACATGAAAATTGTTTTGCTGATTTTATGCTTTACTATTCCCTTGGAAACAATAAGGTTTTATATATATATATATATTGTCCAACTTTCATAGATTATAGATTCAGGGCCCACAATTTAAATGATTTCAAGTATTTATTTGTTTATTTTCACATAATTTGGGCTTCCAGCTCATACAACCCATGAAAACAGGATTTTTAAAAATTAGAATACTGTGGAGAAATCAGCCCAAATTTTGCAGGACATGAATGTTTTAAACTGAGTGTGACACACTAATCATCTACTAAACTCAAGGTGTCATTAAATTGCTTCAGTTTGGTTCAATTGTCTCAGTTTGGTTCAATATGAGGAAGACTGCAGACATAACAAACATATCAATGTAAAGTCTAGCGGAAGTACAAAACATGGCAGGAGAAGATGCACCAGCAAAAGAGATGACTGTGTGTTTCAGCGGATTATCAAAAAGAGAACATTCAAGAATCTGGCAGAGATCAAGAAAGAGTGGAATGTGGCAGCAGTCACAGCTTCAAAAACCACCACATTCAGACGCATCCGAGAGATGGGCTACAACTGTTGGGTTTCTCGGGTCAAGCCACTTCTGAACCTGAGTCAACGTAGGAAGTGTCAACAGGGCCAAAGAGAAGAAGGGCTGGACTGTTGGCCAGTGGTCCAAGGTCCTCTTTTCCAGTGAAAGTAAACTTTCAGTTGGGAATCAAGGTCCAAAGATTTGGAGGAAGACGGGTGAGGAACAGAACCCAAACTGCTTGAGGTCCAGTGTGAAATATCCAGAGTCAGTCATGATTTGGGGTGCAATGTCTGCTGTAGGTGTTGGTAAACTCTGCTTTCTTAAATCCAAGGTCACCGCAACAGTCTACCAGAATGTTTTAGAGGACTTCATGATTCCTTCTGCTGAGAACCTGTATGGAGATGCAGATTTCATCTTCTAGCAGGAGCTGGCCCCTGCCCATGGCACCAGAAGCACCAAAGCCTGGTTTGATGCCCATGCCATCACAGTGCTTGACTGGCCAGCCAACTCGCCGGACCTAAACCCCATTGAGAATCTATGGGGTATTCTCAAGAGGAAAACGAGTGCCACCAGACCCAACAACAAAGAAGAGCTGACAGCAAGCATCAAGGAAATCTGGGCTTTCATAACTCCCAGTCAATGCCACGTCACAGTGATTAAAGCAAAGGGATTCCCAACCAAGTATTGAAGACTGACATATTGTTTTGAAAGTACCATATTTTGATTGATTTGATGTGATCCTAATTTCTTTTTTTCTTCAAAAACTGAGAAGTAGTTTGGACAGATTTCTCCACAGTATTCTAATTTTTTGAAATCCTGTTTTTGTGGGTTTTATGAGCTGGAAGAACAATGATGAGACAAAAATGTCTCATTGCACTCTGAAATGAAATCATGGCAGTTAAATAAGAACTCATGCAATCAATTTATACTTTGGACTCAACAAAGTAGCACCTTTAGCAGATATAACAGTTGAACACACTCGTGACATTCTTTCTACAATAAACCTCAAATATTTTTTCTGACAGTTCTTCACAAATCTGTTGCAGAAGTTCACATAAATGTGGCACTTGTAGGTTTGCTTTTCTTTCATTCTTCTGTACAGGATCATCCAAGATCAGCTGGATGGGGTTTAATCAAGCTGATCATCTTGTTCTTTTTTCCTGAGGTAGTTCTGGCAGAGCTTGGACTTATGTTTTGGGTCATTTTCTTGCTGTAGGATGAACCCCTGACAAACTAGGCGCAGACCAAACGTCCGACTGGTAGTGTTTTTCGTGTGTGTGTGTGCACGCACGCGCGTGCGCATGTGCAAATCACAACTCCTGTATAATGTATATCATGGTATTGAGTGTTGGTATAATGTAATAGATCTAGCTGTATTATTATAATAAAACTAATAAAGTTAGTATTACTATTAGAAGTACCCTTTCCTCTGATATTCCATTATACTGAGTCATAGCATTACCATTATGGTAAAGTCCAAACACATACTGTTACCATCATAACTTTACTCTGGAACTTTCCTGTAAGAACTTTATAGTAAGGAGGACTGTTTTTCAAGAGCATTCAAATGCAAAACTGCATTTTGTATTGTGTTTGCATTTTATTTTAATTATATTACAAATAATTGGTCTTGACTCAAATTGATTCAATGCATCCAAGTCTCTCAGCCTCTCCTCTAGTGGTCCTGAGATGACCAGCACTAACCAGGTTTCCATTCAATGGAAGAACATGAGAATTTGGTCATGTTTCCATCCAGTACAGTTATCTGAAAAACTACTGTAGATGATGTAAACAGTGGGTAAAATTATAAAAGTACATGCATCTTTTATAACTGTACATGACTGCTATAAAGAACTGCAGTAGAGGTCCTGAAGCAATTTAACCCTGTATTTACTCTGAGCAGAGTTCATAGACATGGGTCATCTGTACATGACTGTACTACTGAAGCTCAGACAAAGCAGTGACCATATCATGAGGGCTGAAATCTCAACAAGTCATGTGATTAAAGTCTCATTTGAAACCCCCCTTTTCCATCAGCCTTTTCCCTTTCATCTCATTTCTCCACCTCGTCTGAGCATAAAAGTGTGACTGCTGTTGTGAATTTTTCATTCAGTTTTATTCACAAATTGCAAAAAAGTGGTGGATAGAAAACACATTATCATTTTTTTATTTCAGTTTATAGTAAAATAACTAAAGAAAAGCAAACAATGGTTGAATGCAAAAACCAGACAGCACCTTTAAAACAGGCCTCTATCATTTCCTGTTCAGATGAGTTTTTCTGCCAGCTCAGCTGCTCTTTCTGGGATGGTATATTCTGTGTCTGAATGTAAGGACTTTGTTGGAGTTTTCCTGTCATGAGGAAGGTGAATAATGTGAGACTCTCTGGCCAGGGGTCAGGCCTGCTCTCAGACTGAGTGTGATTAGACCTGAGAGTGCTATCTGACCTTCCCGGTCTCAACCGCTCTGCTGTCATGTCTCAGTTACCAGCCCCTAAGCCGTGGGATTAAAGTGTCACTGACGCTGACAGTGTGTGTGTGCTGATGCTGACAGTGTGTGTGTGTTTCTCAGATGACGGGGTGCTCAGAGCGGGAACAAAGCAGCCCGGCTTTATCCATGACACAATGTTATTAAATCTGTTTACATGGATCATTACAGAAAGCCAGTGGAAGTTAGTGGGATCAACCTGGCTAATGTTAGAGAGCAGAAGAAGTAAAAGAGCTGCAGACACTGTTTACTTTAGCTCAGATCATCTTAAAGGGATGGTTCACCCTTCAAACCCTATTTATACCATTTTTAACTTACAGTATTTAGTTGGTCAGTTGATATAACATGTTTGGGGTGCAAATTGAGTTGTTAAGAAACTTTAAATAGTCAAAATTCAATAATCATCTAAATGGCTCAGTCATTTCTATAGAAATCACTAAATATTTGCTGAAACTGCAACATCCAGGCTGTGAGTCCTTAACATCTGGATGAGGTTTGTGTTTTGTGTTTTGGTGATGTATAGTGCCTGTCAAAAGTTTGGACACACCTTCTGGACATTGAGTGTTTTTTCATTATGTAAAAATTGTCTACATTGTAGATTAATATTAAAGTCATCCAAACTATGAAGAAACACATATGTAATTATTTAGCAAACAAATAAGTGTTAAACAAACCAGAATATGTTTATATTTTACATTCTTCAAAGTAGGGACCTCTTGCTTAGATGACAGCTTTCTTGGCATTTTCTCAGTCAGCTTTATGAGGTAGTCACCTGGAATGGCTTTCAGTTACCAGCTGTGCCTTGTCAAGAGTTCATGACTTGCATTTCTTGCCTCTTAATGTGTTTGAGACATCAGTTGTGTGTCTACTTTGAAGAATCTAAAATCTAAAACATATTTTGGTTTGTTTAACACTTTTAAGTTTACTACATGATTCATTATGTGTTCCTTCGTAGTCTGGATGACTTCAGTATTTGTTTACAATGTAGGAAAAAAGAAAAACTTATGAGAAAGTGTGTCCAAACTTTTGATTGGTACTGTATTTGTTTGAGTGAGCCATTTAGGTGACATATCAACATTAGCCTCACAGCAAAAGAAGCTCCAAACATGTTTTGACTGGTTGACTCCATCTGGAACATGTGCTGTAGAAAATTGTGCCAGTGATTTCTGGTGAACTATTCCTGAAAATAAGAGGCAATCATGTCAGCTCAGCTCTGAGCATGATGGTGTTTTTGGAAGAGATGAATTCAGCGATATCTTTGACAGATTTAGTGTCTGATCTCAGAGTTAAGTAAATGAACAGGTTTAGTGCTTGAATGCCATGTTATTAAATAGAGATAATGATCACATTATGTCCATCACTCTGTCTAATCTCCTCTTGAAATCTCAGGCGCAATCCGAGTTTGTGTAATAACATGCTTTAACAGCTTGTGAGTGTGTGTGTGTGTACATGTGTATGTGTGTGTATACACCAGTTTCTTGTGTTGCCATTTTTGGCATAAAAATCACAACTGTGATGGTAGAAACCAGACAAACAACTTTTATCATATCTTATATCTTACAGTTCTAGGCACACATTAAAGTGATGGTTTGGCTAAAAATCAAATGTCTCAATTTCTTCTCCTTACCCTGAATATATTCAATCAGACAAGGTATGATTGGGCCCATAAGATTACTTCTTTAGTTTTACACTGGAGCTACGAGGCTAATGGAAGCTTACACCCAACCAGTTAGCACGAAACAGTGTGATTTTCAGTATTCTCTAAAAGTATTGATTATGTGGTTTCTCACTGCATGATATTGCCTACTGCTATGTACAAACATGGGTTAAAGTACATTACTCATACAAAAAAAGTACTGTGGTAATACTATTATGGTATACCCATGGTTTACACAGCCCTGCATTTGTCTACAATCATTGCAATATTTGCCCATTTGCACATTGTATTACACAAACTGCTGCTAATATTAGTATAAAACTGCTGCTAAAAACACACACTCTAGGCTGGAGTTTTACTTCCCACTAGATTATCTCTCAGTACCATGTACTGACCAAAATTACTTTGTTCTGTAACAGCGTTCTATATTATTACTTTTTGCTTTTATTTATTGTACGTTTGATTCTGATTCTGGTTATTGTATATTTTTGCACTTGTGTACTGTGTTGCACTTGGTTTTAGGGAATGTTTGTTTCAATATGTAATGTACTGTAGGCTGAAATGACAATAAAACCTCGTGCACTTGAACGCTTTGGACATTACCATGATGGTCGTACTATGATACTACAATGGCCATACTACAGCAATCCAATGTTTTATCTTAGTAACTACTTATAGTAATTTACTACAGTAAAACTAGTTGGATTACTGTAGTATTACTATTGTAGTACTGTGGTACTATCATCATGGTAATGTCCAAAAAAAAACAAGGGTCTACCATGATGGTTTTACCTTGGTAGTACTCCAGTGTATTTTTGTAATGGTAGCAATAGCATGTTTAGGTAGCACATTATACAATAGCAGGTAGCACATTTACTATTTTATAGGCAACAATTTGGCATATGGTGTAAGAAAGCAAGAATATTCAATATATTTAGTTATTTAAGCATGATGTTAAGCTAGCAGCTATAACGTGTTAGCTTTTAGCCTTTAGCTCTGGTTAAACTAAGCAAACTAGCTGATCAATTACATGAAGAGCAAGGAGGAAACTGGGTAAATTTAGTCTAAATCGTCATTTTATGAGTTATTGATTAACTGATTACAGTTAGCATTTAGCAGCAATCAATGAAAAGAATTCATCACTAACTCTGAGACATTTCCTGTCTCTCAATAGCAGGATGCTCTTGCGCATCAGTGTCTCATTGTTCATCTCATAGCGAATATTTCCCCCCACACTTAAAACATGTTGACGTGCAGTATATATCAGGCTGGCCCTTGTTAAGGGGCTGGAGAGGATACTAGTCTAGCATTGCGGTGCATCAAAGGACTAGCCAATTACTCTCTCACTCCACGCCACAGCATAAATCTCCCTTTATCTCACCCCTCGAACCGCAGAATTTTCTAAATATCTGCTTTATCTTTCACTGCAGCCACTAAAAGGAGAACAAAGCTTCATGGAGGGCATAAATAAAGCCTGAGGAGGAGGCCTGGCAAGATTTACTCAGTCAGGAAGGATTTGGGCTGTGTCTGCTGATTCCTAGCTGTTGCCCAGGCCAGCGATAAGTGCGCCCTCAGGCTCATCAATATGCCAGGCTTTTGGTCCAGGTCATCCCAAGACATGAACCAAACTTTGGTATGACCTGCAAGACCTGAGTTATGGGGGTGAGATTTGTCTGAGGTCTAAAGGTGCACCCACAGTACTTCTATCTAAGAGCGCATGCTTCTGCACAGGATGTCCCTTAGAACCGTATGTCAAGAACACTGCCCTCTCTCACTGCAGTGTAAGCTGGCTATTTATATGGAACTAAAATAAATCTCCACCAGTTAAGCCTGATATGAACCCTTTAGTTTAGCTTAGTTTAGAACTACATCTGTAGCAGTGACGTGCGGTGAGGTTCATGGTTGGTGAGGCACTGACTCCTTTAGAGTTGAATTTACAAATATATAAACCCAAAAGGGTAGCTTATTCAATTGGCTACTAGTCATTTCATATCTCATCAGCATTCTTCACACACACACACACACACACACACACACACACACACATACACACACACACTCACTCGCCCAGTTGCCAGGTCCAACAAAAATATATAGCCCAAAGTCAGTCGAAAACACGCCCTTCAGAAGCTTAAACTGGCCCAAAATATATGTCTGTCACACGTTTGAAGCAAATAACAAAACAACTATGAGTGTACCACTTAGTATTTTGTTTATAAGGAATTTATTATCAGTCCATCAAACCTTTTTCTTTTTCACAGTCCTTGCAATACCGCCTCCTGTATTTCCCCATTTACCTGGCATATTAGCTAGTGACTGTTTTCTCTTCACCTTCTCTCTCTCTCTCTCTCTCGCTCTCTATCTCTCTCCTTTTCAGGCTGTCTTTCCTTATATTGTTATGTTCTCTTTGTTGTTATTGTTGTATTCAAACTTCCTTAGTGTCAACTTATACACGTCCGCCCGTAGTATTGAGGTAATATCATAGGCAACACCCACTTTTTTGTTGTTTTTTGGTGGCCGCGGTAATATATAAAAGTAGCCCAAAAAAACGCATATCACCACCCTTGAATTTTCACCCGTGACTGGATTTTCAAACAAGCCCAATTTGGCGTGAAAAATGCAAACCTGGCAACTCTGCACTCGCCTCTGCGTAAAAGGACAGCAGCAAGCACCCATTGGCTCACGTACGCCCCCCTTCAGTGCGGCAGAGTACTGCCCTGCCTCACCCTGTGCCTTTTCACTGCAGTTTTATGTTCCATCAGCAAAACTAAATATGTCACTAACAAACATTAAACGTAAATGGTTAAAGACATTAGCCAGACTGTGGAAAATCAGGGTATATAAACGTATATGCAAACATTATATTGGCGACATGCAGCGATACGGCAACAGGCACGCGCCAATTGCATGTATCAACCCAGTTTGTGATTGATTGCACATTCAGAGGTGAGACTCGACTCATTGCTGCCGCACCTCGCGTTTCACCCTTGTATTTGAACAGGAAATATGCAATTTCAGCGATTTTGACTATAAAAATGTTCAAAATTAGTCATAAATAAAGAACAGTGGACAAATATTAATATTCATTTTATGTTATCATTTCTTTTCTTGTCATGATCGCTTCCCCTGACCGCACGTCCCTGATCTGTAGGGATAATGTCACTTTCAAACACTAGAACTCAATAGTCACCTAAATAAGCCAGTAGTTTCTGTACAAATACCAACATTTCTTTCTTTCTTTCAAATTTAAATTGAGATCTCACAGACAAGTTATTGGATTCAGCTCTGGATGAGGTTTCAGAGAAGTCTTGATGATGCATTTTTACAGAAACGACTAGGCTATTTAGGTGACTGTTGATTTCTATTGTTTGTAGTTCTACCTCTAAAATAAA
>BRDA01001546.1:113262-134043 GCA_036984385.1 Crenuchus spilurus | reverse complement strand
GTTCATAATTCCTGTGACTGTATCCATCCATCTTGTTGATTAATAATAAAGACATACTTATCCCCAACATTTAAGGGATTAAATCAGGGGTAGGCAACTCCAGTCCTGGAGGGCCGGTTTCCTGCAGAGTTTGGTGATCTACCTGATCAAACACACCTGATTCAACTCAGCGGGCAATTAGCATGTTTAATTGTAGTGTCAGAGCAGTGACATCACCAAACTATGCTGGACACCGGCACTCCAGGACTGGAGTTGCCTACCCCTCAGTTTGACAAATTGTGTATACCTTTGAACAATGTTTAAAGAGGATAAAGTTACACAATTTGTCAATTAACTGGTAAATTCACTAAGCTAACAGTAAGAAAAAAATTGGTATTTTGTTGTATACATTTAAAAGTGCTATTTTGCAAAAATATGTAGGATGTTTAATTAAATGCAAACAATGGATGTATGATTAGCATATATAGTTTTTTTATTCAGAGGTGTAGAAATGAAACACATAAATACAGTCATATTTTTTTTCTTAAAACGTAACCGATAGCATAAACTTAAATGACAAATGGGGTGGGCATGAAGTTATATAATATCTAAAAAAAAGGTTTTCTTTAACATCACAACCTAAGTTGTGTGTAGACTGGTATGTATTGTGAGTACTATTCACTATGACACTGTGACACTGTTAAAAAATAAAGTATTGTAGTTTTTTGAGAAGAAGCCAGTGAGTGGGTTATAGGTGTTGCAATGTTTTATAAAACAGCTGAAAAAGTTCTGTGATTTATTTACCAACGTAACAGACATACCACAATTTACACTTTTACTTTTATTTTAAAATTCCTTCTTATGTGGTATTGGGTGAGACCTTTATTGTGAGATATAAGAGCATTTTAATCAAGTGAGACGTTGCCATGAGGTGGAGCCAGTGTGATTGCATGAATTATGGTGAAAAAGTAATAGGCTATATGCACACGGGGGGTGCTGACATATTTCCGGTAAAATCTCAGCCAGCTCACTCACTTCCATTATCCACACTGTTGTGATGAGTTTAGTGAAGTAGCGATAATGTCCCAAGCTAAACGTTTAAGTTTCAGCGAGCTGACAGTGCTACTGCTGAACATTGCTGTGTACCTTTGTGTCAAGGCTCCACTAAGTACAAGTACTTAGCTTTCATACATTTCCCTCCAATGCGGAAAAGCGGCATATATGGATTGTTGCCATCCGGAGACAGAATTTCAGTCAGTCCGCATACCTGTAGCTGTAGCTGGCATTTACGGATGTCCGTGAACCAGGGTCAGAGTCAGGACGAAGACTGTTAAAGAAGGGAGCATTACTGGAGCTATTTGAGTGGAACAATTTCTCCGTACCACTTCCAAGACCGGGGGCTTTGGGAGAGGAGAAAGCGACCAACGGAGGATGGCACGCCGGTCATGGAGCACTCCCCGGGGACCACGACTACTAACCTCCCAGCACTTCACCCTCATAAAAGAGGATGTATATAATGTAAATTGCCATCATCTGTATGTGAAATCTGGTTTACATGCATTGTGACCAAATGCTGATTTACTGCAATAAAATCACTGTTCAGTTTAAGTTATACTAAATTGTCACCCACCTGTCAGTTCTGATCTCCTACCTAACCTTCATTGTTGCTGAAGTCTGGCATGATGTCTGAATGATGAGATAACGTCGTTGACCGTAATCTTGGGAAAATCTTGTATTGAATGACTGAAAAACGCCATAGCTGCTCTGTTTGACACCAGCACCGGAAGTGGAGGAGCTGGCTGACTTGGAACACAGAAGAGTGTGTGCATATAGCCTATTTGGTAAGGGAGACGTTTACTTACACAGGAAATAAATCATCTTGACCTTTTGCAATATTAAAACAATCCAAAAGATCAACAATGGAGGTTACTGGCATCAAAATATATCTCCAACACATTTTAGGCATATTTTCCATATTTTAATGTACTTTGTCATGACTATAAATACAAGTCTAATATTTTCTATACTTGCTTCCATGTTTCAGTGCTATCAGTAAAACTGAGTGAAATGCTTAAAATTATATTCATTATTACACTGAACAAAAATAAAAAAGCAACACTTTTATTTTTGCTTTTCGTGAGCTGAACTCAAAGGTCTAAGACCTTTTCTATGTGCACAAAAGGCCTTTTTTCTCTCAAATATTGTTCACAAATGTGTCTAAATTTATGTTAATGAGCACTTCTCCTTTGCTGAGATAATCCATCGATATCACAGATGTGGCATATCAATATGCTAATTAGACAGTATGATTATAGCACAGGTGTGTCTTAGGCTGGCCACAATAAAAGGCCATTCTAAAATGTGCAGTTTAATCACATGGCACAATGCCACAGATGTTACAAGTTTTGAGGGAGTATGCATTTGGCATGCTGACTGCAGGAATGTCCAACAGCGCTGTTGCCTGTGAATTGAATGTTCATCTCTCTACTATAAACCGTCTCCATAGGCGTTTCAGAGAATTTAGCACAACATCCAACTGGCCTTACAACCGCAGAGCATGTGTAACCACACCAACACAGGACCTCTACATCCATCATCTTCACCTCCAAGATCAGCTGAGACCAGCCACACACACAACTGCTGCAACATTTGGTTTGCATAACCAAAGAATTTCCAAACAAACTGTTAGAACCTGTCTCATGGAAGCTCATCTGCATGCTCATTGTACTCATTGGGGTCTCACACCTGACTGCAGTTTGTAATTGTAAACAACTTGATTGGGCAAATGCTCACATTCGATGGCATATGGCACATTGGAGATGTGTTCATTCACGGATGATTCCTGGTTTTCACTGTACAGGGCAGATGGCAGATGTGTGGGTGAGCAATCAGATTTTTCACTGACAATTCAGACCACACTATAACATGGCCGACATCCTAAATAGAACACTAAACTGTAAATAGGGTTCGATTTCAGACACAGCCATTGTTTATCTGTACTTATTTGGGCCAGAACTGGGCCATGACTAGTTTGCATTTAGGGACCTTATTTAATGGATAACGAATCCATTTAAATACAGCAATAATGGGCTGTTATTCAATCAGTTCAAACACAGCTAGCATTAGATTGTGCCCTCACAGAGTAAAGTTAATGTTTTAGATATTTTAAAACATTTCTTCTCTCTACACAAAGGTTCAAAGGCATCAGTATTCTTCCTGTCCTGATTTTTATTGTCTAGCTTTCACATCCATAAGGAACCGCAGAGAACAGCACAGTCTGGAACTACTGTAGTCTTTGTTTGAAAAGACAAATGGTTACATTATGTTGCTTTATCCTTGTTCTGCTGTGTGTTGGTCAGATTTCTTGACTGTTGGACTCATTTTTGTTAATGATTGATCCAAGTAGGCAAAAGCTGTCCACCAGTTCAGTACTTCAAAGTGGTCTTTCCTGTTGTCATGACTTTTCTCTCCTTCATTTTCAGCTGAAGGCCCATCCTGACTTTCTGATATGAGTGTTATTTGTATATTAAAAGTTACAGATGTTTTTTCCACCAATCTTGGAACCTTATATTAAATACAGTCGTTATTATCACATTAATATAAGCAGCTTAACACTGATTGTAGTATTTGTGCATTTTACTGTACTGAGGTAATGAAGCAGTTGATTTGTTTTAATTGTAGACAGCATTATTAAATAGGCAAAATAGTCTTTTTACACCCCTGGTAAAAAGAATTGTGAAAAAATAGGTTATCACATCTTCTCCACAGATAAACTATATTTTACAGTGTTTGTCTGAATTGACTGAATATAACATATTGAGAAACAAAGGGTCTATGTAAAAGTTATGCAAAAAAAATTTAATTATGTACGTTTAAGGAATATAAGGAAAATCCAGAATCCAGAAAGACTAGCAAGACAAAATGACCATATTTAAGTGCATTCTTTGTAGAGGAATTTGATCAGGTGTCCACAACTTTTGCATAAGACTGTAATTTACAGTGAAACATTGGATATTGTTTGCCCTGGTTATGTACAATTCAGTTATTGTCAACGTTTTTTCAGGGAAATTTTGTCACAGTTATTGTTCATCCGCCCAGTTTTCATCAGCGTGCCCACTTGACTTGCCACTAATTTCACAAAAACAAAGCATCCACCTACAGATTCATCACTCACCCACATGTTTGAAGGCTTCTTTCTGGTTCTGTTTCTTGTTGCTTCTCTGGCTTTGTTTTTCATTGTTTCTCATTTATAACGCTCAAAACAAACAAACAGGTCACACATAAGCGATGGCGCACAGCACTACTGACTGAAAATGGGTGCGAAAACAAATAGCGGCTGAGAACCCTGAGAACAGGTGTACAAAACAAAGGCTCACACACTAAAATAGAGCATAAACCTGTAAGAGTGATGTTAAATGTTCATTTATCCATTTCATTAGTCTTTTGTATTAATTTTTCATTGTTTTCTGTCTGGAACAGATTAACTGGGGTTACATTATTTCTTATGGGAAATATTTCTTCAATTATTTTTGTTTCGGTTATCATTGGCACTTTTAGAACAGATTAATAATGAAAACCGAGGTTCTGTTGTCTAAGACCACGTTTTGTAGGCGGCAATGAGTCAGAATTAAGACCTCACTCACAAATGAAGCAATTGATTATGTAATGACAATGGTGAATGTGAAGTTCTGGGATATATTAGATGGTAACAGAACTGTCAGTTCTCATAGACAGTGGGATGTGGGAGACATGGGCAGGGGGTCTCTAAGACTAGGATTAGACAACGTTAACTAAAGGATCTTCTGCCAATGTCTTGTTGCCAGATACCACAGGGCACCTTCAGAAGACCCATGATTTAGTGGGTTGGAGCTGTTTAAGTGCTACGTGGACAACCAACATCATATTAAACATTTCAGCATATAAGCTCCCTGAACAAAAACGAGTCACTTTGTGTGTTTAAAGTGGTAGAGAATTTCCTGTAGGCTGGGATTTTTGACTGTACGCTTCCATACACCTGCAAATTCAGCTACTTCCTTCACGCTATGACCTTCAGCTCCCAAATGCAAAACATCTGCTTTGTGACCCATTTTCCACACATCAAACAAGATTTTCACTGCACTGTACCACCTCCTCTCAATCTAAGAATCCAGTCACATACCCTGCAGGTGTTTATTACCTGATCATCCTTGTGCAGCGCCATTTGCAGGAGCCTGAAGTTACTACCACCTTAAACATGCAAAGTGACATTAAGCTTTGGTCTTAATGTTTTGCTACATTACTGTAATTTAACACTGAATAGGCCAAAATCTAAAAAGAATACGCTACGCAAAGCGTTTACCCTTCCGTAGTTATAATCCGAGCTAAAACTGGTTTTCTCACATGATAACATCAGGAATGTGACAAATCCTGTTGCATAACTTCCAAAACATCTGGTTTGACTAGACTAGACTGTCTAGCCCATTTTTAATCCAAACATTCCTCATTCTCTTTCAGATTAGTTAGTTATTTGGTTTAAGTACTAGTTCATTTCCAAATTTTTGAACATTGTGAACATTTGTGCTCATAATTTAATTCAAAAGGTCATATTTTGTTTTACACTCCATTCCATCAAGTATTTTAAATATATATTTTAGTCCAATTGGGGAACTTATCAGACCTGTACACTTTGTATCACACCTGGCCTCTTCACTGTGGGCTTTAGAATACATTTTAAAGTTTTATAAATCTTTTATATATATATATATATATATATATATATATATATATATGTAAATTTTTGCCAATTTTCTCCCCTTCCCAATGTGGTAGTAGCCAATTAATCCATCCCATCCACTAGGGGGCTCTCCCCATCACTTTGCACTGTCCCTAACTCTAGGAGGGTTCCGTTGCGTGTGATACAGCCACCGCCTCTTTTCAAACTACCACTGATACACCATCACTGTGGAGCCAATGTGCTTGCAGGAAAGCACAGGATTCCCAGCTCCAAATGGACCAATCAGTAGATGCCTGAGCCAGTGGACATTGCAATGTGTGAGTGATGGGGAGAGTGAAAGCACCATCTACCCACCTAGAGAGAGCACTGCCAATTTTGCTGCTGTTGATGGCAAACAGTATGACCGGGATTCGAACTTGCGATCCTCTGGTCATAGTGTCAACGTCTTAGCCTGCTGAGCCACTCGGGGCCCCTAGTTTATAAATATTTGAATTGAATGGCTCCTGATTATTTGACTAAAAGTTTGATGAAACGTTTGGGGGGGTTTCATGGGTTAGGGGTTAGCTCTTTTCTGTGGTAGCTCTTCTTACAGAATCGTTTAAGCACCCACTTTTTAATTTAACTTTTAAGACTTATTTATTTTCTTTGGTTTTTATGTGACTGGTGTTTGTTATACTGAATTGTTTTGATATTTTTTAGTTCTATTTAAATTTTTTGTCATTTATATTGAAGTTTTTCTATGTCCTTCTATGACCCTGTGCTGTGTTTAACATTCTGGATCTCAGATTTTTCATGAGCTAAAAGTCATAATAAAGGCTTAAAATGTCACTTTACATTTAATAATAATAAAAAAAAAACAGTTAACATTTTTAATATCAATAAATTGTTTTTATGTATTTTACGACAAAAGACCAGTTTTTATGGTAATTCACAGAATTATTTATTGGAAATACAAAATACAAACTAAGAATCCACTTAGTTTTTTTTGGACTTTTAATACAGAAGAAGCTGCAATTGTGCATTAACACCTCCATTAAAGGTTATTAACTAAACTTTTATTTTGATGAGGTAGACCTATGTGCTATGTGGTTAATGTCCATTTCTCCACCATTTCTAAACATTGCACAGAGGCCATTCCTGACTGCATTCTTGTTCTTACTTACTCTGAACGCCCACAGATCACACCTGCATCTTCATAATGAGCACAGTTATGTGAGCCCACACCTGCATGCTCACAGTCCAGGAGGGTTTCTTCCATACCTTCACACTGTACATCATCCAGAAGGATCTTCAGATGTTTACCTTCTCCAAACTCAGCATGTTTGGAGGCCTTGAGTGCGTAGCTGAATCCCAGCTGTCTGCAGACCACAGCTGCGTTCTTGGTGCTCCAGAGATCATCACAAACTGTGCCCCACTCTCCATTGGCGTATATTTCCACTCTTCCACGGTCTTTTCGACCATACTCGTCTCCATCAAGTCTCACAGCCCCGCTGTGCGTGCCACTCTCAGATTTGTGCTTGCCTTTTCTGCGTCTGCTTTTCCGTCTTGGATTTTTAGTGGTCGTGGTGGTTGGAGGTGGTGTGGTCATGTACATGGCCTCGTCCTCTTCTCGCAGGACGTCCAGCAGCTGCTGAAGCCAGTCTTTTGTGATTAGAGGGGTTTCTGTTGTCTGAATTTCAACAGGATTGACTTTCGGTTGTTTGGTTGGCGTTTCAACTCCAATTAATGCTGTGGAGGAGATATTTTATATTCATTTAATTAGGCTGATTAATAATCGAACACTCAAATATTCTAATAAAGTAAGTATTCTAATGTACATAATACGCACAGCTTTAAACACATTTACTTATTTTTAAGGAAATGTATCTTTTGTTCAAAGAATTTCAGTAATTTAACTAATTAACAAATACAGTACCAAATTTCAAATGTCAAATTTCTCATTCATATTTTGTTTACATTATAAATGAATACTGAAGTCATCCAGACTATGAAGGAACACATAAGGAATCATGTAGTAAACATTAAAAGTGTTAAACAAACTAAAATATGTTTTAGATTTTAGACTGTTCAAAGTAGACACTCAACTAATGTCTCAAACACATTAAGAGGCAAGAAATGCAAGTCATTAACTTTTTCAAACTTTTTCAACAATTTCAAATCAACATGTAGACTCGCTAAACGTAATTTGTTAGTGTTCATACAGCATATAATATTACAACAACAATGATAAAGGAGCTATTCTGATTATTTTTGCTATTTTTACACAATACTGTGACCTTTAAAACATTATTACAATATTTCACACATTAGTGCATCTCCATAATTGTGAATATTGTGAAAAAAAAATCATTTTTGTTCATAAATTAAAAAAGTTAAGAAAAATGTTATATTCATTATATGTAAAGGGATATGTGAAGCCTTTTGTTTTAATGTTGATCAGTATAGCTCATTTTAAATAAAAAAAATCAATTATCTCAAATTATTAATATTAGTATTAATATTATTTATATTATTTATATTTATATTAATACTAATATTTCATTTGGAGTTTGAGTAAATTACTATTCAAACAGTGTCAACATAAAAAGGCTTGAAATATGTCACGTTACACGTTATTAAGATAAAATATATGATAGTTATGACAACCAGATTGAACTTTTTCATAATATTCTAATTTTTGGAGCTGCACTAATAAGATCATTGTCAAATTATTATGTGGTTAAATCATTTACTATGGCTGATAATTTTCCAAGTTTTGACCTTTAAAATGATACTACTGTAACATTAATCTAATATATATCAGGTTTATTATACTAAAGATAAGCACTACATTCTGCACTGTACAAGCCATTTAAAGTGCTGCACAGACACGAGCTCAACGAGCTCAGTTCAAACTCCGAAACAAGAACTGTGCACCAAGCAACTCAATACATGAACAAATCATTTAGATAGAAAGCCTAGTAAACATACTTTCCTTAGGCTTGAACTTTATGAGGCTGCTCTTCACTCGGACTGGAATTGGGTCATAATGGCATTTTCTAGGTGGAGCACGTCTGTAATAAAATGAACATTCTTTTATCTACATTTTAACATCCCAAGCTTGTGTAATTACACTAGCAGTCAAAAGTTTTAGAACTGTGTTAGCACCTAGTTGGTCAGGGGTTCATCCTACAGCAAGATAATGACCTTGAAACATAAGTCCAAGCTCTGCCAGAACTAAAAAACTACCTCAGAAAAAAAACAACAACAACAAGATGGTCAGCTTGAAAACATGGAGTGGAGCAGAGTCTCCAGACTTAAACCCCATCCATCTGATTTGGGATAAAGTGAAAAGCAAAGCAAACCTACAAGTGCCAACATTTATGTGAACAGCAGATTTGTGAAGAACTGTCTGAAAAATATTTGATGTCTATTGTAGAAAGAATGTCACGAGTGTGTTCAGCGTTCAGCTGTTATATCTGCCAAAGGTGCTACTTTGTGTCCAAAGTTTAGATACATTTTGGTCTATAAATTGATTCTTATTTAACTCCTATGCTTTCATTTCAGAGTCAATGAGACATTACACTCAATCATTTTCAATACAAAACTGGAAAAATTGGGGTGTTCTAACACTTTTGACTGCTAGTGTATTTTTTTATGAATACTTTTTTGAAAAGTTTTAAATCCCAATATCTTTAGTTCAAGCTGGTAAAAGAATCTGTGCTGCTTTACAGTTGGTCAGACCACTGACTTTTAAGGCTCATAGTTTTACTTTAAGCCTAAAAGGATCCAACAGAGAAGTACAGAGCTACACAAACTTGAGCTCCTGTGATGACAGATACTGGAAGTTCTTACACCAGTGTTCAAAAGTCAGGGGTCACATTTTAATCTTTTATTTCAACTTTTATTTCAAAAGAAAATTATTTATTTATTTTTCAGGAGACTATAATAAAATCAATCTTCTGGTCAATCTGGTTTTCATGTATTAATCTCCTATCTTACTAATATCTCCTTTTCTAGCGATTAATAGTGTTTATTGAGGTTTATTGACTAATATCTCCTATTCTAGTGATTAATAGTGTTTATTGAGGTTGTTTATTGACTAATATCTCCTATTCTAGTGATTAATAGTGTTTGAGGTTTATTGACTAATATATGCTCTTGTTGTATATCAATATTATTCCTATGAAGTCTTTTTCAGAATATATGCAAAATGTCTGATGAAGATTAAATTACTGTACTAAAGTCTACAAGACAGCAACTTGTGGGAGACACTGAAACTGAACTAAAAAGCACACTTCTACCATAGATGATTGAGTATCTGGAGCAGCAGCAGTTGTGGATTTGATCAGATTTTATCATTAAAAAATGTCTAATAAAAGTGATTGACCCCGAACTTTTGAGAGGTAGTGTGGGTGACTTTTTTGAGATTCTACTTTCATTCTTTTTTTTTTTTTTTTTTTTTTTTTTTTTTTTTTTTTTTTTGTACAAAACGTTTATTTCAGAATGGTTACTCATCACACCTCTGTTAATTACTGACCTCGGCTTCATTAAAATTAATTAAAGTGAAATTGTCAAAAAACAACTGATACATGCACACATACATAAGCACATGAGAAGAGAAATAACATTACAGCTGTGTAGAACATGGCCAGGCGCTTTAATCCATGCCAGTGAGGGAGAGATTTAGATGACAGCAGTGCACTGCGCTGCCAAGCCAAGCTTTTCACTTCACCAGAGTATTAACAGAGAGCCATGTACATGCCAGTGTTGTAATGCAATGCTAAGTGAAGACAGAGCTTCACATAACACATTTAAATAATCAAGTTTTCATTATTATGTCCAGTGTAGTGACTGTTAATAATCAGCGGATGCTGATGCTGCACATTCTGAACTGTGGTTGAGGTCTATATTCAGAGTCATAGGAAAAGTCTTACCGAGAGGGATCCACAATTTTATACACAACACCAGTGGCTGACGTTGCACTTGGAACTCCAGTGGACATGAAATAGAGCTCACCTAACCACACATACAGAAGAAGCAGAAACATTTAGCATTTTTAGACCATTAACTGAGCTCAAGCTGTCAGTGTTGTATCAAAATCAACTTTAGCCGTACAGTATTTGGATTGGATTTGTTTATCAGGACGTCTATTTTTTAACATCTACACGTCTCCTTAGTGTTGAACCTCCCATATCCAGACATTAATATATGTTTCTGGGGGTTGCAGGGTTTTATGAACATGTCACATGACATGATCACAGTTCATTTGTACCTGTAATTGTGATTTATAATCAGGTCTGAATTATTGTGTAAAAAGCTGGTATCTTGTCTTTCTTAAGGGTTTTGGGTTTTTTTTCACATAATTTTCTCCCAGGTAGAGTATACAGTGGAAGATCTATACTTCAATCCAGACCAAGTAGATTATAAAGTGACTCTTCAAAAGCTTTAATATTTGTTGGTTTGTGATTTGTGAAGGTTTTTGGTGTTTAATAGAACAAAAAAGGAGGAGGCCAGGGACTGAGAAAAGGACATTTAGTGGGATACAAGTCAGGGGGCTACAAAAACCCGTCTGCAGACAAGGAAAATGAAATAGTGGTGTGGTTGAATAAAATGAATAAAAATGGCTCTGAAAACTTTCAGTACTTTCAAAAAGTAGTTTTGGCACTATATTTTGCTATATTTTGTTGATGTAGAAATGTGTATTCTATTACATAAAAATTTGGAGGAGTGTTTTTAGTTTACAGTACAGTAATGATCTGGTATCAAGTATTGTAACACTACACTATGTATTTGTATCAAAATCTAAATTCTGCTATTGTGACAACTCTACTTAAGCATTTTTTTATCTGATTTTCTCCCCAATGTGTTAGGTAGCCAGTTGATCCACCCATTCGTTGACTCTCCCTATCAGTTATAATGTCCCTGACTCTAGGATGGTGCAGACTAACACATGCCTCCTCCTCAGTCAACTGAGCCACTCTGTGCCCCATAAAAGGTTTTAATATGACAGTCATATACTCTTAAGAGTTGGTTCTTCAAGGGTTTTTTAGTAAAGAAAATAGTTCTAAATAGAACAATGAACACTCAAAGAACCCAAAGTGATCTTTGTATAATGAAAGGCTTCTTCAGATTGATGAGGAATGTGCTGTAGATGGTTCTATACAGAACATTTCTGAAAATTGTTATATACAGCACCAAAAGGGTTCCTCTATTATTACAAATTTGACATCATGACTACAGCAGAACCCTTTTGGGGGCTCTATGGAACCATTTTCAAAAATGTTCTGTATAGAAGCATCTACAGCTCATTCCTCATCAATCTGAAGAAGCCTTTCACCATGGAAAGAACCCTTTATTCATACAAATGTTCCTGGTTCCATTTCCTTTACTAAATAACCCCTTTTTTAGAGTTTAGCAGACTATGGAACAAATTAGAAATGTACATCAATGCAAATGCTTTCAGTTGCACGTCTATACATTCTCAAGTGGATTTTTGTGAAGGCAACGATTACAGAACTTACAGTGCCAGAAAACCTAGAACATCATAAAAAGGTTTATTGTTCATAATTTAATTTAAAATGTTTTATATTCATTACACGTAAATTCATATTGATACTGTCTGAATAGTTTTTCTATAAATACTATTAATTATTCAAAATTATATTTTTAAGTTTAAAACCGAAAATCAGAAATTCAGACTTTTAAATTATTATTTATGACTATTTTCAATTAACTTATGAACACAAATGTTGATATGATGTAATTTTAGAGATGCACTAATATATCGTTTGAATGCATATCTCGTTCTTTATGGTTCATCTACATGATGAAATCCAGATGTATTTATAAATAACCTTTTAAATACTGTCCAAAGGTTATCAAACTCTTTTTTAGGATTTCACTGAAGAGTGCAGCAAATTGACTAGAAAAGAACTTTGGCTTCATACCTGCCTCGTCCTCTGCAAAAGAAATTATATACTGGTAGTAATTATTGATGAGGCCTGGAAATGCACAGGTCTGGCCCATTCCCATACAGATCTCACTGTAGTCCCACTGCCGTGTGTTTCTGTTCTCCTTTAGGCTCATCATACGTCTGCAGGAAACAAACATTTATTTACTACTGTGTTAAAACCCCTAAAAATATATACATATATCTTATATGCCACGGGTGATTCCTCTGAATCTGTGTTGTCAACACTCCAGGACAGCTTTCTCCAGCTTCAACCTGACCTTAAATTTTTAATTTATTTCTAGGTTTTTGTCCATTTTGATCCCCTTCCCAATGTAGTGTTAGCCAATTAACCCATCCCCTCCGTTAGGCCTCTCCCCATCACTTTCCAATGTCCCTGACTCTAGGAGGGTGCAGGCAAGCACAAGCCTCCTCCGTTGCGTGTGATGCAGCCACCGCCTCTTTTTGAACCACCGCTGATACACCGTCACTGGAGAGCCTAATGCGCTCGGAGGAAGGCACACAGGGTCCCCAGCTCCGATTGGACCAATCAGTAGATGCCTGAACCAGTGGACATTGCAATGTGAAAGTGATAGGGAGACTGAGAGCGCCATCTACCCGCCCAGAGAGAGCACTGCAAATTTTTGCTCTCTTGGGCCCCAGCTGTTGATGGCAAACAGCATGACCGGGATTCGAACTTGCGATCCTCGGGTCAAAGTGGTAGCGTCTTTGCCCGCTGAGCCACTCGGGGCCCGAAACTACATTAAATTGATTACAAACGAGGAATCTATCCTAGAACAGGTCACCACATATAAATATCTGGGTATTGGGTTAGACAGTTCATTATCTTTCTCTGCCCATGTAGATCAATTACAATCAAAGGTTAAGGCTAAGGTTGGGTTTTTATATAGAAATAATTCATCCTTCACCCAGGAGGCCAAAATCACTCTGGTTCAAATGACTGTTCTTCCTCTATGTGATGATGGTGATACAGTCTACAGACTGGCATGTGAAAGTACACTTCAGAAGCTGGATGTTCATCATTCTGCTATCTGTTTTATTTCAAATGCCCCTTTTAGTCACATCAGTGCTCTCAATTATTTATTCTAATAATAATTATGTAAAGCTGCTTTGCGACAGTCAGTTGTAAAAGGTGCTATATAAATACATTTTGATTGATTGATTGATTGATTGATTGATCTCTACTTTCTGGTTAACTGGCCCTGTTTACACATCCGTCGCAATATACACTGGTTTACATTCATTTTTAAGACTTTTCTAGGACAGACCTCACCTTACTTACAAACCTACTATAGTCAGTATCTACTGTATACAACAACTGTGCCACCCTTTACATCACACTTAAAGTCCCTAAAACAAACACTTCACATGGCTCCTCTTCATTCCAGTCTGCAGCTACACAATCCAAGAACACACCCCAAAAACATTCAAACTGGAATCTTTTATTTCAATTTCTAATTTTAAGAAGTGTTTAAGGAGTAATTTTATTGAGACATGCACCTGTTTTTTTCCATTAAATTTTTAGTTGTTTGTGGTGCAATGTTGATTGTTTTTTTAATTAATTAATTAATCAATTGATAATATTTACACCCCTCCTGTAATTTTATTGTCCCTGAAGTGGCTTGCCAGGCTGCCACTCTAAATAAGAATGTGTTCTTGCCTGGTTGAATTAAAGCTTAAATAAAAAAATATCCCGGGCCCATCAGCAGCACCAGGCATCCATACCGTACTCCTGTAATTTAATAACATTTGAATTGCTTTTAATCTAATTACTGAACAATCCTGCACAACAACTAAAGAGTAAGGAGGAATGATCTAAAATCAGTTTTAGTAATGATAACAAAAGAATATGATTCCAGATCTTTGTCCAGATTAACTTCTTCAGACCTTCATTACAATTTGGATGCAATTTGTGCAGGTTGAGGAACGTTCTTGGAATGCATTTTTACAGATATGACTGAGCGATTTAGGTGACTATTGAGTTCTAGTGTTAGCCTCATAGCTGCAGAGGCAAAATTTGGACACCAAACATGCCTTGGCTACATTTGAGTTAAATGGTCCGCAGCTAAAATATCCATCCATTATCTACCACTTAATCCTGATCACAGTAGGGTTGAGTCCTCTACCCCTTCACCAGGCACAGGGCAAGGCATTACCCCACCCTAGCTAAACTCAGGAGAGCGCACCAGTCAACCACTGGGCACAAATAATGAGAATTTAGAGCACCCAATTCACCTGACCTCCATGTTTTTGGACTGGGAGGAAACAAGAGACTCCACCCAGAAGGGGACTTGAACCCAAAACCTCATGGCTGAGTAGCAAGCATGCTAACCACCATTCCACCCTAGCTAAGACAGCTAAATATGATTTCTGAGTGAAATGTTACAACAGTTACAAACTATCATCCAAATAAAGTTGACTTGAGACATGTATAACCTGTTAAACTGGGGATTAGCACTTACCCACTCATAAAGTCTCCAAATATGTACATTCCATTTAAATTTGGGTATTCACAGCCTCGGTAGACATATCCTCCTGTTACCGACTTCCCCTTCTTATGAGGATATGCATAAATTGGAAGAACGTCATCTAAAGAGAACAGAAAAGTAACATTTTAATAATGTATTACAATATCTATAACACAGTTATGCTTCCTTAAAAGTTCTTTGACTGTATCCTGTCCCGTCTTCTCTATCTTATCCACTAAAACAGGATGCCCACCTAAAGAGCTGTTGGCACAAAGTTTCTTGTCATAACAAGAGAATCCTTCTTTTGCTCTCCAACCATAGTTCCTGCCTTTCTCGACTATGTCTACTTCTTCATATTTATTCTGGCCCACATCTCCACAGAAGATCCGTCCTTTCCCCTCTTTGGTGTAGGGGTCTCCTCTGTCCACAGAGCATCTCCACATGTTTCTCACTCCATAGGCGTAGACCTCCGGCCGAGCATCGCTCTCGTGCACAAACGGGTTGTCGGGTGGGATTCTGTACAGGGGTCCCTTTTCATTGTCATCCACATCTATGCGAAGGACTTTACCCAAAAGAGCAGATCTAGAGACAAAATTTAAAAAGTCATGACTGACGGCACATTTCAGAACATATAACAGAGTCTATGAGCTATTGTCAAGAGGAAGATGAGAGACACCAGACCCAACAATGCAGACGAGCTGAAGGTCACTATCAAAGCAGCCTGGGCTTCCACACCACCTCAACAGTGCCACAGGCTGATCACCTTCATGCCACACAGCACTGATGCAGTAATTCATGCAAAAGCAGCCGTGACCAAGTACTGAGTGTATATACTGTACATACTTTTCAGTAGAACAACATTTATGTATTAAACATAATGTTTAGAATAATGTTTATATAATGTCTTATATAATATTCTAATGTTTTGAGATACTGACATTTGGGTTTTCATTGTCTGTAGACCATAATCATCAACATGAAAAGAAATAAACACTTGAAATAGACACTCTGTGTGTAATGAGTTCCACTTTCTGAATTGAATTACTGACATAAATTAACTTTTCAATTATATTCTAATTTTTTAGATGCACTTGTTGTTCTGCAACTGGACTGGGCCTTAACTTTTGCCAAGCAACATGTTCCTTGATGCTAGCTTTCTACATGGCAGCCATAGCCTGAAGGCTAGCACAGTGGGCTTGGGACTGAAAGGTTGCTGGTCTGAACCCCTGACCAAAACACTTTTCCCCAGCTGATCCCCAGGCACTGTGGGTAATAGGGATGACCATTACTTGTGTGCCTACTTGCCATTGTGTGTAAGCTCACTACAGAGCTGGTTCTTCCTTACTTTGTGTAGGTCTACATTAGCACAGGCCAGATACTGTGGTTCATGTATGTCTATTTGAATGTTTCTATTCATACATACCAAAACAGTATGTGCATAGAAACACATTTCTTTGCAAACTGGCACAGGGTTGAAATATAGACTATATTAATATCAATCCATCCATCCATCTGATATCACACCCGATTAATCCTTATCAGGATCACGGTTAGTCCCCTACCCCCTCACTGGGCGCAGGGCATTACACTATTCAACTAAGCCCAGGACAGGGTGCCAGTCCATTGCTGGGTGCATACACACACACACACACACACACAATTTAGAGTACCCAATCCACCTGACCTCCATGTTTTTGGACTGTGGGAGGAAACCCACGTAGACATGGGGAGAACATGGAAACTCCGCTCAGATGGGGACTCAAACTCAAGACCTTAGAGCAGAGAGCCGAACGTGCTAACCACTAAGTCACCGTGCCGCCCTATTAATATCAATAGAATATAAAAACTAAATATATAAAAATACACCGCAGCAGAGAAATACTATAAAATGCAGTAGTGAGAGATGTATAACAAACATTTGCACATATTAATGAGAGCTTGCATGGAGAGTGCATACAAGGCCATAATATGGGGGATAAGAGCCCTGGCATCTCATACAGCAGCATATTTTCATTCAGAGTTGAACAGTCTGATGACCCAGGGTAAGAAACTGTTACAGAACCAAGTGGTCTTGCACCAAATGCTATGGATCCTCTTCCCTGAGGACAGCAGGGAGAACAGTTCATGGTGAGTGTGAGGCAGGTCACTGATGATATTTTTATAACATACTGTGCCTAGGTACCAGGGCCAGAATAGAGGGGCAAGAAGTCCCTTTTCCATTCAGAGGCGCTGCAGCATTCACAACACACAGAGATACAGCTGGTCAGAATGCTCTCTATGGAGCTTCTGTAGAATGTAGCGAGGATGGGCAGGGGCAGGTGGGCTCTCCTCGTTCTTTGCAGATGCTTCTGTGCCCTCTTGATCAGTGACGCAGTGTTCACTAGATGGACTATAATTTTGCTTACTATACTTTTATGTTTCTTCACTTTTAAATATCTGTAATGCTGAAATAAGTCTTTCAAGTAAACTTTTATATCTTTTAGTTTAAACCTTAGCTCATTGTCATCCTTCATGTTGTCATGCTGGGGTAAAAATACCAAACAACACTCACACCTTAAAAATGATTTTGATTTTAAATTTAAAAGTACACTCAACCAGGTTACACAGTAAATATGCCATTGTTAAATAAACACTATTAGAGTTAAATTAACACTGGGAGTGTTACATTTTGACACCCTCAGTGTTAATTTAACTCTAATAGTGTTGATTTAACCCTGGCATATTTACTGTGTAACCTGGTTGAGTTAAAAGCTTAACTGTTTATTGTTATCTTACAGTCTGAGTAATGCAAGTTTTCATTTGTAAGCGTTAGAATGATGTAAACTGATTCAGATTCACCCACATTTATCATCTATTATTGTTACTTGTCACTGGATATTGGTTATCCTGGCTTACTTGTTTTGTGCATTTCCAAATTTTCCAAAAGGGTCTCCAGCCATGCCACCATCTCCAGTGAAGATGTACAAGTAGCCATCATCAGCAAAGAGAAGCTGACCTCCGTTGTGATTCGAGGCAGGCTCATCAATCTCCAGTATAATTCTGAGAAAAATGACAGCAGTCAGTGAAGAGCAGCTATGAAAAGGTTTAGCTAAGATAAGTAAGAATCTCTGGAGCAAGTAAACATGAACCATTGCCACAATGTCTATGACTGGGCTAAAGGGGTATAAAGCCTTTGTTTCTCTGCTCCATCCAAAACTTTTGGGATGAGTTGAACATGAAGTGGTGGTGGTGACTGAACAAACTGTGTTGCCTATTAGCATTTATTCTGTGTGCGCTGATGTTGCATTTTGGTTGACCATGACCAGGAGTGCCCAATCTTGGTCCTTGACATCTACCACTCAGGTATTGAAGGCTTTCAGGGCTATCTGAATATTCTACTCAGCTGTTGTGGATCTGAACTCTGCAGGGTAGTAGAGATATCCAGGGCCAGGATTGGGCACTGTTGGCCTTGGCCTTTTAGCCCTTCCCATGACAACTCTATTAGCAATACTTCTCTACAAGGTGAATACATTTGGACATATTGTATATATTATGTTGTGTTAGCCTGAGACAACTAGAAACAACATGAAACATTTCAAGCTTACATTACAAAAGCACACCATGTAGAAAATCTCACCTTTCTGAACCATGGTCAACCACATTCATATCTGTAGCAGAGATCCGGAACTCGCTAATCCGGATTCTCTCATCAAAGCCCACCTCTACAGAGTAATAGACATACAGTTTGCCGTTGTACTTGAAATTGGGATGGAAAGTGAGTCCTAGGAAGCCTCGCTCATCTCCCTCCCATGGAGATGTCAACACAGCTTTGGTGATGTTGAGGAACGGCGTCTCCAGCTTGGACTTATCTGGAAGGTACACCCAAACCAAACCTATCTGCTCTGCAACAAAGAACCGATGGGTGCCGTCATTGGCGTGCACCATAGCTAGAGGGTTTTTGAGCCCATTAGCCACCTCCTCCAAGCACAACTGAAGGCAGCCATCAGAGTCAGCAGTCACACGGCCCAGGTTTTTGTTCAGCTGATTGTCGGACAAGAGATGGGGGTAGCAGTAGTCGGGATCATCCAGTTCCAGATACTGACATAACCTGCTGTGGTCGTGCTGGCGTTCTAACAGCTGTGGGTCATCAGACAGGAGTGAGATGGTGGACCTGCACTTGGAGTAGAACTGGGAACAGTAATCTGGGCAGAGTCCAGGAATGGATCTCAAGGGTGTGCTGGGGTCTTCAGCATCATAAAGGTGAGCAGCGTAGGGAGAACATTCCTGATAAGAAGTGAAAATGAACCACTATTAACCCATGTGCTTGCACAGAGGAATTTTACTTCCTTATAGTGAAATACACATACACACTAGTGAACACAGACACACACACAAGTGAACACAAATGCTTGACTGTGTTTAATAGGTAACGTTGCTGCTTACATGACAATAAACATGACAAATATGATGGTGCCAGATGAAGAATGGATTTATAAATAAACATGTACCAATGTAGAAGTCTGCGATTGTGTAGAGAGGGCCAGTTAACTAGAGAGTATAAAGTACAGTGATGAGTGAGGGGTTTGGCACCTGTAATAAATCTGAGAGCTCCTTGGTAAGCAGTGTCCAACACATGCAATGAGGAGGCAGAGGCATTCATATACACTATATCCCCATATCTATCAAGCTCAAGAAGGTAGCCTAAACAAGCTGTTTACTAGCGCTAAAAGAGAAACAAGATTTATTTCGAAAGAAGAAGCCAAGTTTCAACTTGAGCTTTTTAAGTAGATTTTCAGTGTGGGGGATAAAAGTCAATTTTTTATCTATAGTGATGCCAAGATATTTATAAGAAGTTACTAAATCAATGGGGAATCCCTGCGCCATAGTAAAAATAGGTAGGGGAGAAGGTACCTTCTTCTTGTTTGAGAACAACATTCCCTTAGTTTTATTTGCTGAACACAGATACACACTAGTGAACACACATGCTCCTCTGCGTTTAACCCATCCATGCAGTGAAAAGCATACACACTATTGAACACAGATACACACTAGTGAACACACGTGCTCCTCTGCGTTTAACCCATCCATGCAGTGAAAAGCATACACACTATTGAACACAGATACACACTATTGAACACATGTGCGCCTCTGCATTTAACCCGTCCATGCAGTGAAAAACATACACACTAGTGAACAAGGGGGGCACGGTGGCTTAGTGGTTAGCACGTTCGCCTCTCAGCGCTGGGGTCTTGGGTTCGATTCCCCATCTGAGCGGAGTTTCCATGTTCTCCCCGTGTCTGCGTGGGTTTCCTCCGGGGTCTCCGGTTTCCTCCCACAGTCCAAAAACATGGAGGTCAGGTGAATTGGGTACTCTAAAAATTGTCCGTAGGTGTGTGTGTGTCACCCAGCGATGGACTGGCGCCCTGTCCTGGGCTTAGTTGAATAGTGTAATGCCCTGCCCTGCGCCCAGTGAGGGGGTGGGGGACTAACCGCGACCCTAATAAGGATTAAGCGGGTGTGATAATGAATGAATGAATGAACTAGTGAACAAAGACACACACTAGTGAACACACATGCTCCTCTACATTTAACCCATCCATGCAGTGAAAAACACACACTAGTGAACACATGTGCGCCTCTGCATTTAACTAGCATGAGTGAAAAACCATGCAGTGAAAAACATATCACAC